>LPNX010650912.1:145170-236858 GCA_001517045.1 Pseudotsuga menziesii | reverse complement strand
CCTAATAATTCAATCTTACATTAATAATTTAATATATATATATATATATATATATATATATATATATGAGCATGATCTAAACAAAATGCACTGTGGTCTGCATATATTTTTTTTAATTTATATCGCAATATACAATTATTTATTATTTTTCGAAAGTGACCAAATCTGATTTCAGCATCATTTTATACACGTGTGTCCATTCCAGCTTTTTTTTCACTGTTTTCAAAAATTAAAAAACCAAATATACCCTTTTGAAGAGGACGCGTCGATGTGTGGACTGTACATTTTTAAGAAATTTTTGGATGTGTATTTTTTACCTTGCGTATTTTTCTTTGAGATGCTTCAAAGTTGTTGTCAGGTTTTCTAAGACTTAAGTGTAAGTTTTAGAACTAATTAAAAAAAAACCCATATGAATGCCAAAATGCATGCATGATACCTCAATGGATATAGGATTCGATGATGAATCTATCGGTGTAAACTCCGCTCATTTATGTGCCATGAATGACAGGGTTTACACCATCGGAAGACACGGAGAAATATTGATTTTCCTGTAAGAGGGTTAATTATATTTTTTCTAGGCCCTCGATTGAGGTATTCAAATCCCTCAATCGAGGTTTTAATAGTAGCTCGATCGAGGGTTTATTAGACCCTCATTCAAGGGTCTACTAAACCCCCGATCGAGCTACTCTTAAAACCTTTTTTTATAATTTTTTTGCACAAGGACCTTGATCGAGGTTTTAATAGATCAAGGTCTTAAAACCTAGATAGATATTTTCTTAAAACATAGATCGAGGTCTTAAAACCTAGATCTAGGTTTTGATAAACCCTCAATCGAGGTTTTAAATCCTCGATCGAAGGTTTAAGAAAACCTTAATCGATCGATTGTTAAACCCTCGATTGAGGTGTTATGACCTCAATCGAGGGCTTAAAAATTGCTCAATCGAGGTACGTTTTTGTGTTTTTTCCAAAAGCGCCTTGCCAAAACGTGTAACCTAGCTCCATGGATGCACCCATTTGGAAAATTTGACTTTCAAATTAAGATTTCTCTTCGAGGCCATTCACAATGCTTTTATCATTTGTTATGCATTCTAATGGATGCATTAATACATTATAATAAAATGTTATAATTTCAGGAATGCTTCTCAATATTAGTCAAAATGGATTTGAAGGAAACTTATTAGCATCATGTTAGGATCAACAACAAGCCATGAGAGAGTGTTTAGTAATTTGGTGGAACCACTTCTCCATTTTGCTCAAAGTTTTTCTAGTTTTTGGCATTTGTCATTGCAACTCATCAGTAAACATGGTTTGCTTATTTTGGGAAAAGGAACAAGTGGGATTTCTGGTAAATTTCCATGCAAAGTTATAGCTATCCCCTTATATGGGGGGCATGCACAATTTGTATCCACCAAATTATGTTATCAATATTTGTTGGAAGGTATCCCACAAATTCACCATGGTTAATCAAAATATGTTTTAAATTATTCTTACAGTTAGAAGGGTGTGGGGGATCATTTTTGCTTTTGTTGTATGGAAAGTAGAAAAGTACTTCTACAACTGTGGTAGATTGTCACATCTATAACATTAATAAAATAAATTAGATCCATATAAATGAAAAAAAAACATTATTATAGGGTGGTCACATGAAGTTGGGTCCATTTTTTGTGCCACCGTAGATTTTGAAAACAGGCCTTCATTACATATTTCTTAAATGCACCGATGTTATTGGGTTTAGCCTTGGTAAGACCCGAACTTGTAACCAAATCTAAGGCAAAGAAACACATATGTGCTATAATGCATTTTCCTTATGAAAATATTTAAATCATAACGCATGTGCAATATAACGCATATTCTTTTTGAAATGCATATGTGTTATAATGCATATGCATTATGAAAATTTTCAAATCGTAATGCAAGTCCTATATAATGCTCTTGTATTGTATAACACATATGCATTATAAGGCACCTAAGTTATGAGGAATTATAAAACATAATGCATGTGTGATATAACCTACATGAGTTGCAAAATGTAAGTACATTATATCACATTATAGGCCTAACCAACCCATTCCACTTTGAATTTGCAAAACTCAGAAGTGATTAAACGTGGATGTGAATTAATGCACTTGTGATTTGGGCGTGTACACATTAGCACCATGACAATTTTCTCAGTTTAGAAGGGTTAATGGTTGCTTGATTGCATATGTTGGGTAGTATTCAAGGTATGTTTTTTAACCCTAGTTTGCTACATTCCATAAAAAAATAAATGTCTATGGATGTTTTGTAAATATTGAATCTAATTTTAAAAATTTGTTACATAAAAACAAAGTATTCTCCATGGATTGACATGATATTGAAGAAACCATTCCTTCACAAAACCCAAACCCTCAAACTATTAATCATGAAAATGTAATAGATGTTGAATAAGAACAAGAAATACCTCCAAGAGGAAAACAAGTAATTATTGAAGAAGAACATCAAAACCCTCCATTGCAAGAAGAACAACAAAACCCTCCATAGAAATAAGAACATCAAATACCTCTAGTATAAGAAGAACAAAAAATCCTAGCACGGCAACATATGCCAAATAAAATTTTTGAAATACTATCACAATTGGGGTTGTTTAGAGCCTAAGTGCTATGTTTAAGGGGGTAGACCATCTACGTTGTTCTCTTAGGCATGAAATTTACATTATCATCGACAAAATAACCAATTCCCAAGAAACATTATATAACTTTACTTCCTATAGAGATTCCAGGAGGTAGTTTTATGCAAATGGGCTTAGTTACCAAAACATAAAAAAATGAAAATAGTAAAAGACTAGATTTATTCCCTCTTTTGAGATCTTCACACTGGTTTTGTTCCTCTGATTAACAAATCACATATATTCATTTAATCTTGCATAGAAACACGTATAAAAAAAAATTGGATGTATAGATGGTATATGGTCTTTTATGAATACCCACATGAGAACAGAGACATACCATTGTATTTCCTACAAAAGTTGTATGTTAAATTCATACTTTGTAAGCATGTAATTTTCTTTGAAACTTTAGAGTTACAGGGAGTGGGAGGAGTGATGCCCCGGTATAGAGATCATGCTAGGGTTGATCCAAACTATGTATGTCTCCCTCCTCACCCTCAAACCACCCCCCCCCCCATTTATATCCTCCTGCACCTATGCTATTGTATGAGACACGAGGGGAATTATTACAGTTGACCAAGGAGTTGCTTCATAATGGGACATTTTCTAAGATCTAAACATGTGTAGGATCATATAATAGGGGGGAATCATCTTCATCCATTTGTGGTGAGGGGAAATGGAGTGGAGGTCATGATGATGACTAGTAATCTAGTGGTGAACATGAGAAACTAACGACATTTAGTAGAGCACAATCACATGATATAGAGAGGCATATGTTACTGCATCCTTACTCACCTTGTGGTAGCATTTTCTACACGACTTCATCGCAAATACACACTAGTGGATTCATGGAACATGTGTAAGTTCATCAATCTTCAAATACTTTACTATATTTTAAATTACCAATTTGATTTGTTTAAAATTTTATTAATTTGTTGACATATTATATTCACATGTTTATCTGGTATTAGAGGAGACTCCTCCACTACATATGGGTCTTGATCAACAAATTGAAGTAAATGCAGCAGTCAATGTTGATTACGATTTTGGTTTAGCACCATCGTAGGTAATGAAAATATTTTTAATATGCCATCATTTACCATATTTATATTAAAGGAAGGAAAAATATATTTTATTGTTGATGTAATATATCTTATGCAGGGTGGTATATATTTTGTAGAGCAATCCCCACTCAAGGTTGTTGTAGAGCCCATGTAGGATGAGTTATTAAAGTTTGGCAAACCTTTTAGTGATCATTATTTATCTTTTAATATTCAATATATAATTTGTTTAAATGAATCTTATTTGTTGGTATATGTTTCTAATACATTTTGGACAGGCTCATATTACATGTATAGATCCATCTTCAGTTACTGAGGCATCTATTGATATGGCCTCAGAGCATCCTATGACTATAGATGCAGGCATGCCACTCACATCCATACATCAGGTAAATGTATCTCCCACACCCAAACAAGAGGTCAACATAGGTACATGAATTTATTTATTGAATATTTATGTACATATGAGTGTTATGAACTTATTAAACTATCATGTGTTTGCATCCCATGGTTGAACAAGTTCCTCATGAGACTCATGCATCACAAGCTCTTGGGGAGTATGTTGTTACTCCCTCATTGTTGGATGCTTCACTATTTGTGACATGAAACATATTGACTCACATCTAGATGCCCCATAGTTGGATGACTTGTAGCATCTTGAATAGAAACGGGATGTCAGATCAATAGATTCACCTCACATGAAATTGATTATGACATTCACATATTCACGTTCGGTAAGTATAAACATTTTATTTCATTGCAAATTTAATAAGTGTACTTGAACATTTTTTTTGATAAATGTTAAATAACTTTTAAATGGTTTTTTGTGTGTACAGTCCTGAAATGAGCATTGCTCCTAAACAAAGGAGTTGACTATATTCCTCATTCTTAGGGAAACTGATTTTCCATAGGAATATGGTAGTACCAAGGAAAGCAAGGATAAATGAATTTGAAATTATTGTATAATTATAGTGTGTTCGTTACACTTGCGTTTCGTAGTATGGGATCCAAATGTACACTTTTTATGCTACTTTGGGCACAAATTTCCATTATGTACTATGGGCACAATGTGTCATTTTGTAATACATAAATATTTTATTTAATATTATGATTTTAAACACATGCTTGAGTTTGAATGTCGTGAATAGAAATCATATGAGGCATGTAATACAGATCAGTTGTAATATAATGTCCAAGTGATGATTCATATAAATTCAATATATAGAGTATGGGAACATACATCCTTCTTTGTATGGTTCTGTTCTTTCATTAATGCCATATGATATCCTTCAATGTGTGTGTGTGTGTGTGTGTGTACCAATGCAAAGAATTAATGGATTCATTCAATTGTCAAAAATCATGACTTGTTCATGGCCCATACAACATCTTGAAATGATAATCTTCCATTATTTGTTTTAGCAATTGTCATTCACTTTTTTTTGGTAAGTAACCATGGGGTATTTGAACTCATGACCTTCCATTTACAAATTCTCATATCAATTACTCATTACCAATTTCTCTAACCCCCATGGGAACAATTGTCATTCACTTTGCTCATGATGAAATAAATAATTTTTTATTTCTAGTGGCCCCCTATAAACATTGATCTATTAAGGATATTATAGTCACTTGGCAACAATAACATAGTTTATTGGCCCTGAGAGGATTTATGTGAAAAGAGGCCCAAGATGAATGTTTTTTTCATTTGCAATCTTATAATTTTTCTTATTTTTCATGGTAATATTAATTTAAGGATGTCCTAAAACAAATTAATATGTTATATTTACTTGTGGCGTAATGGGGAAAATTATATATGTTGCAATATTGATATAAAAGTGAGAAAATAACCGTTGCATTTTTGGAAAATTTGAAATTCTCTTTAGTTTTAATACATTAGCCTTGTCAAATGCACCTAATTTAACATAATTTCTCTATATTTATTACATAAGGGGATAACCTAACCTATATAAATTAAACCTAGACTTTCCTATCCGTACCTTGCTCAATCCAATGATCCTACTTGAATCAAACATACCTACTATCCTAAACCGCCCCACTATCGAACCTATCCTACCAAACCCTTCCAAAACTATCATACATAGCTTATCCATCCCTAGCATAAACTACCCTACCTCAATCTAGCCTAAACCTCCCCAACCTTACCTATTAAACCTAACCTATCCCTAGCTTGATAATACTAAAGAAACTAGTTAAACAAACCATACCTTGGCCTAAACCACTCTAATTTAACACTAGATTACACTAAAATAAAAATAGCTTAACCTAGCCTAGACTAGGGTTAAGCTCTGAATTTGACATCTTTTGAAGGATTATCTTACAAATTTTTGTACCATATCTTTATATATTTCACTCATTTACGCCTTCATTATCACATATTGATCCAGATGTAGATCGGTGGCAAACCACCTATTCACTGGCTCAAAACAATTGTCCATTTTGGCAATTTCCTAGTTATTTTTCTACGTTTTTTTGGGTCCCAAACTTTCGGGGTCGCTTTGAGGCCCTAAATGATGTTCTTTGGTGATTCAGGGGGGAATTATTTGTGAATGGAATGCATTTGAACCTAATTATAAAATTTAAAGCTCAAATAGACCTTTCCAATGGGCTATCGAGCACCCAAATCGGAGATCGTATGCAAAAGTTATGACCCTAGGAAGTTGACTGTTCAACTAACCACCTTGGGGCCACAAATTTTATGACGATTCATCTTCTAGGGTTGTATTTTGGACATTTAGGGTTCTCTCCCTCATGCTTATTATAAATATTCTCTTTAGACCTCATTTTGTATTCAACTTGGCACAGATGAGCGTAGCATACACATCTCTTTTAGAGATAGCTACCACCATTCTAATTGTTTTATTCTACAGTCTGTTCTATTTCTGCCATTTAATAGAATATTTGTTTACTATCTCTGTTTTCCTTGCAATATGTCTGTTTTTATGATTTTATATGTGTTCTTTCATTTCATTCTCACACAAATACAGATCAGTGGTATTAGAGCAATCTTATCTTTGATTGTTTCTCGGTGCATGTCCCTGATGAGGTCAAGGTATAGAGAGTCAGGTATTGAACTAGTTTCTCTTGGGGAACATAACTATTACTACCCCAACTGACCTCCCATAGAAGAATAAAATAGAGACGACAAAGCAAGAGATCCTATCAAGTCATTTCTTAGGGAATCCCTCACGCGACAGAGGAATGAGATGATGGATAATTTCACCCAAATCCTTCGACGAATGTTGGTAGCAGAAGATGTACCCTCAACGAGAAGCCATTTCGAAGATGAAAATCCCTTCAAGGTACACATTAAATTTTATATTCCTTTATTTGAAGGCCATATCTATGTTGATGCCCTAGATAATTGGTTGAATATTCTAGAAGGGTATTTCTCTTTACAAAAAATTTCCAACATGGAAAATACCACCTGTGTTCTCTTCAAGGCCGTCCCCCATGTCAAAAATTGGTGGGAAACTTATTGTGAGAAAAACTCATTAGATGAGTTTGGAATGTTTGAGGCCAGACCCACGGCTTTTAGTCCTAAGAGATTGCAGAGACAAATTTACACTCTAGCCAGTTTTTGTGACTTTCGACAACTGACGGTCAACCTGGGTAAAACCAAGGTTCTGATCTTCAATGCATCAAAGAGCTCTCTTACAGACTTACACTTGAACTAATAGGGGGCCTATTTCATAGATGTAATTAAGGAACAATATTACCTTGTGGAAAACTATGATGACCAGTAGAAAAAATGGACCATTCTGCATTAGGGGAGGGACCACACAGTGTCAAAGTACAACGACAACTTTCATACCTTGCACACAAATCTAGGTATCAAGGAATCCAAGTGACACATGGTACTAAAATATTGTAGTGGCCTACATCAATACATCAAAACCGAGATGGACATCCTATACATATCTTCGCTTAGATATTCCTATCGGTATGTTGTCAAAATCGAGGATAAATTTTGGAAAAAGAACAAGCGATACTTTGGACCTATGAATCCACTACAGAATCAAGGAAATGGAAACATTGGATCATAGAACATAGGACAAGGAAAGGACAACCAGTCCCCACCACAAGAAAACAAGGGTAATGGAAATAGAAATAAGGACACCAAGAAGTGGTGTGAGTTCCATAAAATCCCTTGGCACAACACTGATGAATGCCACTCAAAAAAGTCATTGGTGGCTGAGATCAAAGCTTCAGAATCAGATCTCGATTCTTATTCAGAACCTAATGACACAACCGCAGACCATGGGAAGCATATCATCGATGTAGAATCAATTGTCACTGCTTCTACCATACAGATTCAACTAGAGGAGCATGAATATTCAAAGGAAAAGGAACGTCTCTTCCACCCACAGATGTGGGTGAATGGAATCCCCTTACATTTTGTTGTTGACTACAGCATCCAAAAGAACTTAATATCAGCAGAATTTATCAAGAGATTGGAGATTTCGACAACAACACACCAGTATAATGATTATTTGGAACATATGAGTTTGTTTCCTAAACAAATACTTGAGGGTGTGGTAGTTTTCAATGGTTTCTATGATCTTGCAACAAGTGTGCTGATGCTGCAACAATGTAGTATGATCGTGCAACAACATAATATGATCTTGTTTCAACGTAGTTTGATCTTGCGGAAACGTAGTTTTTCCTTGTAGCAACATATTTTTGTTCATGCATCCAGCACTTCACCTTCTCCTTCCACCAATGAATTTGGGATATGGATAAATTTTGTTATTCTCTTAATGATATTCAACCAATTCAAATAAATTTCATTGTATTAGTTTAGTTAAGTCAAAGATTGGGTTCATGATGGATCCACTTTTATTGGATATAGTTGTAACTCCTTTCCTTTTCATGAAAGGAGAGATTTATGTATAAATAAGAGAGTATATAATCATGTGAACTGAGGAGAGGAGAGATTAGAGAGGAGGAGAGTTAGGAAAAAGTAGAGGATGCAGGTAGAGAGGGGTTGAAGTGTAATATCATAATGTAATTTCATCATGATGGAACAAAGGACTTTTTGCTACAAATTGTGATTTTATTGTTATATCCCTCCTTGGAATTATATTCCAAGGGAGGAAGGACCCCCTCCCTCTGATATATGATGCCCTAATTTCTTCTTTTCAGTTATGTGATTGTAGATGTGTGTTTGTGCCAATTCAATTTATGAAAAGATTGAAATTTGTGTGTTGGATTATCATTAGAATCTCGTTGGAATTAGTATCAACAATCAAAGGTTTACAAAGGGTCTATAATCCTACTCACATATTTATGTTGGACAATATTAGTTCCAAAAGTATAGACTTTGCTTGAAGATTTGGTTCAAATTTGCTTTGGTTTTTTATTTTACCTTTTTGGAGATTAATATCAATAGTTCAAAGGGTGACAGGGAGTCTAGAACTATGCATATATTGTTATGTTGGATAGTAATTGTCTTGAAAGATTGCAAGTTGCTTGAAGAATTTATTTTCAAATTTGTATTTTTATTTCTTAGATATTTTGAGTTAACATCATTAGGAGAAAGTTTGCAGAGAATATAGCATCCTACTTGATAGCCTATTTTGGAGAATGTTGATTCTAAAGAAACCTTAGTTTGTTGATATGTTTGAATTTAATCAACAAGAAAGGACTCACAGGGGAACCAAAATCCTACTCTATAGTTCATGTTGGATAGTGCTAATTTCAAAAGATCATAGTTTTGGGTTGGAAAGTTGAAATCAAATTTCTTTACTGCTTCAGTTTATAGTTGGAAGTGTGATGATTTTTTTGTAGTTTTTGAAGTACCTTAAGATTCAATTATGTATATATTTTTCTAATCACTTCACAAGATTACGAGATTCCGAGTTGACAATTTAATGTTCTCAAATTATGCTATATAATTTTCTCAATATTTTGACTCCATTGTCAAGTAAGTGCTTAAGGAGTTGGTCTTGAAGTGAGTAATAATTTTAGTTGATGGTAGTTCCAAATTTTTAGACTCATAGGAGGGGGAGCGATCAGACAGGAGGTAAGAACCTACGCATTTGATGTATATAGGTTTCTCCAAGCCCTTGTTGTGCTAGATGGTGAGTAAAGTGTGTTTTGAAAAACTTTCAGCTTTTAATATTGGATGTTAATGGTAGCTTTGCAAGTTTTTATTCAAGAAGAAAAAAAAAACCTTTGCAGCAATCCATGTGCCAAGTATTATCATCTAGTAGAGTAAATTCAAGCATGTTTAAGAGTTAATGGGATAAGAAGAATGTTATGCAAGGAAATCTCTCATATCTTGGAAACAACTAGAGATATTTCTGTAATTCAAGAAGAATAGATCCATATAGCTATCAAGAAGATAAAAAAGAAGAAATTCCATGTACAACATGAAGAAGAGGATATGGACGAGATCAAGAAGCTAGGGAATCCAATTGATATAGAAACATCACCATATGTTGTATATAGTCCAAATACTAATCATCAATTGAATATGGTAGAGGAAAACATACAAATCAAGCATGATGAAGAAGATTGGAAAAGATATGACTATATCGAAGAGTTTTTGTAAACAACATTCAAGTCAGGGACAAATTTCATCCTTCAACAATTCTTGGCACAACATCAAGAGAATAAGTAGGTTCTTCGTGTTTAGGTACATGTCATAGTTTATATTTCAAACCTGGACATGAATTTATTTGCATTCTTGTTGTGCACATGGCTCCACTAGAATTATGCCTCCACTTGAAAATATATTTTCCTCTTTCTAAAGTAGGGTAGGGTAGTGCAGAAAAAATGAATAAAAGAAATAAGGATGGATCCTCTAGTTGGATGTAGTATTAGATTATTGCTTCACTTATATTAATAAGTATTTGTGAGAAACCTCCTACAATAAATAATAAAAATGCATGGTATAACAGAAATAACAGAGACTAGAAGGAATTTTATTGATCATAAGCCACTTCCAGGGGGCAACCTCCTTTGAGAAATCTCAATACAAAATAACTCGTGGATGCCTTCATTGGCCTCAACACTTACTTATATACTAAGTCTAATATAAACAACTATTACTCCCCATGAATGTGGGATAATACAATATACTCACACGATGACTTACAAAGCATATGCTTCCAACAAAAATATACTAACGAAATAAAGAGAAGCGTTGACACAGGTTCCTAACATTCCCTCCCTCTTAGAAAATATTTGTCCTCAAAGCTTTAGATGTGGAAATTGTTGTTGAATTTGAAGGAGTGATTCCCATGTAGCATCCTTTGGTTGCATATCGTGCCACTGAATTAAGACCTATTTGTTGGATCGAGAGCGAAGATGGCAAGTGCGCTTATTGAGGATGGCCTCTAGCTCCAAAATGATGGATCCTTCATTATCCAGTTTTGGTAAAACAGTTTGTTCTCTGATGTTGGTGCCAATCACTTTCTTAAGACAAGAGACATTAAATATTGGGTTAATGCGGGAAGAAGGACGAAGTTCCAATTTATAAGCAATAGACCCAATCTTTTGAAGAACCTTATATGGCTCATAGAACTATGGATCCAACTTCTGACGCCCTTTCAGTTTCAAGGAGGATTACTTGTAAGGATGTAGACAAAGAGAAACCATATCATAGAATTGAAAAGTGCGCTCAGAACGGTGTTGATCGGCATGTTGTATCATGCAATTTCTTGCCATGTGAATATTGTCCTACAAAATTTGAAGAATCTTATCTCGATTTCAAAGAACCGTGTCAACTGCCTGAACTGGTGAACTATTGGGGGTGTATGGAAGGAGCATTAGCGGTCCCTGAACATAAACTGCTTCATATGGATTCATTTTATATGTAGTATGGTAGGAATTATTGTACCACCATTCAGCGATAGGGAGCCACTTTTCCCATTGATGTTGTTGTTGAGAGGTGAAGCAATGAAGATAAGTTTCCAAACATTTGTTGATGACTTCAATTTGACCATCTATTTAAGGGTGATATCATAAACTCATATTTAGTTTGGTTCCAATGAGGAGAAATAGTTTTTATAGCCTAATTTGACACATCTCTACCTATGACAACTTTCACATGTTTTTGTCGCATGTCGACACTTCATGAAAAGTCATTGTTAGTCACTGAAAAAACACCTTGATTGGAGGATCCATATATAGAGTTTTATAACTCTGTTTAACCTCTTCTCTAGACCATCAGAAAGGTATCTGAGTACGGAAAACCTTTCTAGAAGACACCAATCCCTTAAAATGCATGTAAATACCTTAAAAAGGATATTTTTTGACCCACTCGTGAGTTTGCTTAAGCAATCCTACGACTTTTCCTTAACACTTGTGACTCTGGTTCATAACACCTGTGATTTTCCCCTGAGTGGCCAAAAAAATATAAAATTATGAAAATTCCCGGTTTATAGGTGGTTTGGGTGGTTTTTGAACTGATCCCTATTTGACCCTAACTCTTTAGAATATTATATAACAGAGGGAGAGGGGTCCATGAAGGGGGACTTGGATTTTGCATTGTTATGCTAGAGAAATTGGGACTCTCATCCCCCACACCTTTTCCCTATATGATATCTTCCTGTGTTGCAGAGATTGGAGGCTGAGATTCTTGGAGAAGAGAAGCAAGAGATCCATATCAAAGGTTTCACGAGGTGCCTTGCATGAGGAGAAGGTAAACTTTGTACTTCTTCCATTATCAATAAATATTTGATGCTCTTCCCTTTCCAAGTCAGTGTGTTATATGGTTTGAATCTCTATTTATGATTATCATATTAGGGTTTCATATTTTATTGAATATTATCTCCTTTTCTGTGGTCAAATTGGTTTGAGGAAGGTTGAATCTTGTTTTGCAGGTCTCTTGGATTGAGGAGCAAGAGGAGGAAAAAAGGAAAGCTTGGATCAGCCTTCAATGAATAAGGTATGAACATTTCTTACCTTTGAAACCTTGCTTATTTTTGCTTGCAGAACTTTACACTTGTCTTTATACCCCTAGTATGTTGGTGGCCTCTTAACGCCCAACCGTAGGAACACTTTTCCTAATAACAGAACTAGCGAATCCACTAGGGAGACTTGTCTATTTTGGGTTTTCCTTGCCTTTATTTCAGTATAATTAAGGTTTTAGGTCCTTCTTGCAAGTTAGTAGTAACTCTTAAGTCTACTTAGACACCTTCTCTGCCTTTCTTGGGCTATTTTAGACCTTTTTTAGGCCTTCCACCACCCACTCATAGCTGTTAGACTGCACATTAGTGAGTTCTATATGTACTCACACATTTCCTTAAGGCAACCTATAAGTTCTAGGTGGCACTCGCTACTTTTCCTAAGGAAACTTGTGAGTTCCCTTTTTCAGTGTTTTTTCACCATTTTTGGGCATGTTTGGGGTGTTTTAGGGTTGTTTGAAGGGTCCTTCCGGGTCCTCTATCTGTGTATGATCACTGAGAAGTGTTGTCCCCTCTTGAGGGTGTTTTTTAACTTATTTGTAATTATTTTTGAATTCTTTGGTCTTGTTTCTTTCACGCCCCCCCCAGCTCCTTTCTTGACATGACCTTGTTGTCCAAGGTGTTGAGCAGCCTCTGTTAGCAGGTTTAGACTGAACCTAAGAGCTTCCTAATATTTGTTTATTTTAGTATTCTCGTTTAACCTCTTCATGCCAAGGTGGTTTTCTTGTTCCCCTTTGCAATTCTCCCTTCCAAGTGAGATTCTATTTGGCTTTACAGAAACCTAGGGTATGTTTGCTGGGTATAGAGAAGAAGTCCACTTACTTTTCTTTTATTATATGCATGCATTAGTTTGTAGGTTGTTTTTCTTTCTCATTTATAAAGAAAAGGTAAAAAAAGAACATTTTTTTGCTTCATATGCATGTAGGCTAGGGTTTAGTCTTAGGTGCATTGCATGTCTTTGTTTCTTGAAAATACAAAAAGAACTTTCTTTCGTGGCCTTCATTTTTCAGTTTTGAAAATAAAAGAGAAGTAGAAGTTTTCATGTGCATTTTGATTTCTCTTTTGTTTAGTCATCTTGTTTATGCGCCTTTCAATTCAAAACACCATTAATTTCACCTCAGCTACCTTTGAGTAATCAACAGCCCTTAAAAAGAACGATAATATATAAAATATATTAGTAACATCTTCTTTCTAGGGATGACACACACTAGTCTAAGCTAGTGTTTTGGGTTAGGCACATCTCTAATGGCCCAAAACTTTAAAATCAAACCTAGTTGATTTTCGTTCAAGAAATACAATTTCATAAGAAAGACACCGAAAAGATCCTCTAACACTAGATTCAAGCACGAGGTCATGTGATACTGAGTTGTGAAGATACCCCTCCTATACTCAATAGATCATACATCAGATCTACTGTATGTTTTAGGACTTACTCAGTACCTCCTTCCGGCCCTATGTGGTTCCTAGTACTATTTAGGTTTCAGGATTAGCTACCCTGCCCATGTCCATCGGCTGTACTGATGACTGTTTCCTTAGACTTTATTTGTGATTTTTGTATCCTTAGTATCTATACCTCTAGGACACTACATAAGTTATGGTGGAAGGTTATTTATACTATACCTAGGGCAGGCTCAGGAGGAAATCCCTTACATACAATTTGGGAAAGTGGTTTGGTTATTCAAGCACTTAGACCCAAGGCATTGTATTGTGGACCCCAACTAACTATTATTCGCCCTTCACTGGTTAGATCTGGGCCCTCATCATCCAAGACTTTCCTTTGGAAGGTTCCTTTCTTTGTCTGGTCTAGATACTTATCTTTTTATTCTAGTGGTTTTCTCTTTGTGTTGTTGGTTACCAGTTGACCTTAGTTTTTAATTCCTTGTTAAGTCAAAAACTATGGCTAATATCCCTACGTACACTAACCAGGAGACCCCCATGCCAGTCGCTTCTTGTGCTTTTCCTTTCACCGAGAATTTTGGCATTGCTTTGATGGCCACTTTGAATATGCTTGGATTCACCCTTAGGTCATTCGTTTATTTTTTTTCCATTCTAATTGTCCTGAATTCTCTTGATGCTTCTCAAGAAAGCACCTTATGTCAAGGGCATCAAAACAACGTCTCCCCTTCACCAGTAGCAACCTCTCCTACTCCTTCTACCTCGTGCGTTTGAAGTTCTGATACTAGTAACCTGCAGTATTAAAATAACAAAAGAAGGAATAATAGGAAGAAGACACAAAAGCAAGGGGGCACCCATCCAACCTCTACAAGTCATGTTGGACCCAATCACTCAGCTTATGCAAATCATGATGGGGGCACACACTCAACCTCTACAAGTTAATTTGACCCTAACCACCCAGCCTATGTAAGTCATGCTGGGGGCACACATCCAACCTCTACAGGTCATGTTGGTCTCAACTACCCAGCCTCTTAAAGTCATGTTGGGGGCACAAATCCAACCTCTGTAGGTCATGTTGGACTCAACTACCCAGCCTCTAGAATTTATGCTTGGGGCACACACTCAACGTCTGCAAGTCAATTTGACCTTCACCACCTAGGATCTAGAATTCATGCTGGGGGAAAACTACCAGCCTCTGTGAGTCATGTCGGACCTAACCACCTAGCCTCTGGAGGTCATGCTGGGGAAGAATAGTCATCCAATGCGAGTGATGTTGACATCGTTGAGAAAACCAACTATTCAAAACACAAGTCGAAGTTCCCTTGTAGTATTTGTGAGGGAGACCACCTCACTCATCAGTTCCTTGCCATTGTAGAGGTACAAAGAGTATGGTTCCAAGGACATCTCGTTCCTGAACAACATGAAGTTTCTCAACAACCTATTCAACCTTAGGTTGATCAAGTGGTTGAACCAATGCCATCTTCTTTCAATCCCACTCTTCCTTCAGAGAGTGATATTTATCAAGTGATTGAACTAATTCCATCTTTGGTTAATCCCACTCTCCCTCCGGAGAGTGACCTTCATCAAGTGGTTGAATCGATACCATCTTCGATCAATCCCACTCTTCCTTTAGAGAGTGAATCATCTACTAGTCATATTTTCTTCACTGCCAGTTTAGAATATTTTGTACAAGGGGGAAATGACTTCGCCTCAAATGAACCCTCACCAAGCCCTCAAATTGCTTCCTTTAATTGGGAAAGCCTAGTTGAGCCGCACCTTCCTTCCGATGAACCTTTTCAAATAAAGGTTCACATTGGACACTATACAATTTCTTGTTTTATTGTAGATGAAGGAGCCTCTGTTAGTATTTTATCTACATGTGCTTGGAGAGGCATGGGATCCCCTAGCCTTATGTCGAATGATAGTCAGCTACTGGATTTTGATAGAAGAACTAGCCAATATTTAGGAATTATTACTCAAACATCTGTTATTTTGGGTGGAAAAATCGCCTTAGTTGATTTTATGGTGATAGAGGACCCCTTGGAATTCAATATGCTCCTCGGACGTGATTATGTTTATTCTGTGAAAGATGTGGTATTATCTCTATTTCTTGTGATGTGCTTTCCTCATAACGAAAGCATTGTTACTGTCAATCGGCTGGAATTTCTTGATCCCTCTCCTTACCCAGCTAGAGACCAAGTATTTCCTTTATTGATTCCCACTGTTTTGGTAGGCATTTCCTCACCACTAGTGATTTATGTGGCCTCATATCCCTCGTGTCCAATTTCTACTAAGAAGAATCCTCTGTGTTCATGCTTACCTTTTTGGGACTCAGTCCCAGCAGTTAGCCAAGAGATCTATCCTAAGCAGACTGTGGAGCCTGCTCTCCACCCCGTTGATCTATTTGAATGTTTATACATGTGTCCTATATGGGATGGTATCATTCCTTGGTATGAGGTATTCCTAGAGTCTTTGATACAATCTGACCTTCTCACAGATGTTGACTTAGTTGTAGTCAAATCCAATCCTAGATTGATTATTGATCCTAATATGGTTGACGATCGATCCTCTTATGATTTCATTGTTGATTTTTTGAACTCTCACATTGAACAAAAATTTAGTGATCCTGATGAGTTTGATCTTTCTAGTATATTTTTCGACTCCTGTGATATTGAGTTTGTTCCTACAGACTCTATCACCCCTGTCAAATTTATATTTTTTTATGAGGTTTATCTTATTAATTATAAATCCTTGGGCCTTGTCACTATAGATTCTTCTTTAGTTGATTCTGTCTTAACTACACCTTTTGTGGAAGATAACAAAGTTGCAAGTGTTTCAACCAAAGTGACAAGCATCGAATATTTTCTCCTGAATATGATCTTGATACTGTTGTTTCTTGGAGAAAGGAATCTTAGTTGGATTCACTATTGTTTACTGGTATCACCTTTTTTTTCAAGTTGTAACTTCATTTGCATGCATTATGCTCGTGCTTATGAGCCTGATGTTGGCTTCCATGATTCTAGATCATTGTATAATCCCTCATCCCTACTCTCACCATTGCCCAGCTTTGTACCATTTTTACAGTACAACTTGAGACCCTTTACCTTGAGCTGATGTTCTCTGAGTGTCCTTATCTCTCTCATGTTCCTTGCACTATGCTTAGGTCTATTCCTCAGGCTTGGAACTAGTTTTGCATGCCTCTGACACTTGTCCCCTCGCATTTAGAGCATTCTTTCTACTCTCCTTCAAGCTCATTAAAAATATTAAGGAGGCCACAAGTGGACTTTTCTGATCTCGTAAAAACTTCACGGAAAAGGTATGGAGTTACCTTTAGGCTCTAGTCTGACTCCCTAAATATGACTAGATTGCAGATTTCACTTGTCCCTTCAAACTCATTCAAGGATACGAAGGAACATCCACATAGGTATAATTTTAAACCTTTTTCGGCCATGTGGATTCCTTAGGAAAAAGGAATACTCTATTTTCTTCATAATCTAGAAGAGTATCTTCAAGTATAGATTTCGCTCTTTTTCGGGCTTGGAGGACTAAACTTACAGAAAAGGACCCTTTTTTAGCTTACTTTTCTCTTTTTCGTGCTCTGGTTTCAACATGAAAAATATTATTAGCATTCTTTATGCCATTGTCATGCTCGCTAAAACTTTAGGACAAAAACATCAAGTGATCTTGATTCCCTTCACACTCATTAAAATTAAGTGTTATGATTGTTGTTTGAAGGAGCATCGGTATGGTAATAGTTTAACCCTTTTTTGGACCTTGTTGACTAACTACGAAAAAGGAATACCTTGGTTCGCCTGAGCTAAGAGAGTTCTCCTATGGATTTTTTTATAATTTTTTAGACTTTGGAGACTAACCTTATGAAAAATTCCCCCCCTAAAATCTTATTTGGAATTTTTATACTCTCAAATTTTGAAAACACTGTCGAGAATCCACTAATTCGGGCTCATAAAATCCATGAATCAATGCTTTATCAATAATTTTTCTCTCTCTTCTTCGAGCTTGCCAACAATGAAGAAGGTCACAATTTTGCTTTCTTGGACTCATTAAACCTTTACAAGGAAGAGGCAAAGGGAAGTTCATTCAAATGTCTTTTGCATCATGTAAGCAAGTATTATCTCCTTGAAAAAAGCACTAGTTTTGAGTCTATCAACAGTTCGGTTTAATTTTGTTACCTTATCCTGATTCATAGTTTTACTCCTCTGGTTGGCTTATTTTCCAATTATATGGAGAATCTATCAATGTCCCCTACATTGAAGATTTGTATCGTTGGTCCCTTTGTGTCAAAATATTCCTAATTCACTATTGTGTCAAGTCCACTATTCAAGGATAAAACCTTTTTCAGCCATTCTGCAATTTCCTTAACCTTTTGTGTCAGCCACTCCCTAGTAACAATTCATTATATCCAGTCTTCAATGGTCTTTGTTGTAAAATTTTGTACCAGTTCCATATTCAATCAGTCTTTGATTTACCTCATGTTGGATGATGGAGGATGCCTTCATGCCTTCCTTCCAATAGATCTATTCCTATTGATGTCAACACATCTTGCTCTGGGTATGATATTTTGATTTTATGACAATATCTTGGGGATTACAGTCATCAGTGGAAATTTCCCTTGCTATTGGGTAGTGGGAATAACTTAATGTCTCCTACACGATGGATTCTTCAATTGTTTGACATTAAGACCATTTATTCACAATTGTTAGAATGTACTAGGTACCTTGGAGACCATTTTCATTAATGGTGGTTTCCCTCACATTTGTTAATGGTCTTCATCCATGACCAGTAATAAAACGGTTTCCTCCATGTTCGACTTCAGCTCCTTTATTTGCATGGTGAGGATTCGTACCTTTGGGCGGTTTGGATTGAAGACCTTGGGCCGACAATAGCATCGTTATCTTTTTCTATTGACCGAGTTGCGCAATACCTTCTCACACTTCATATGACATTTTTCGAGACATAGATCCACTTTGTATTCTTGTGGCTATGATCGATTATTGAGCATGGATCCACCTTGTTCATTTTTTTCCATAACTCCTTTAGATTTAATAGGGCACCTTTTTCCATATTGTGTGTTCGTCATAGTCGCATGAGTTATGCACATGATTGGATCTGCCTATATATTTATTACGATCATTTGTATAACATGTATGTCCCAATTATTGATTTTTCTAACATTTATCTCTCTTTCAGGTACCTTTGTTCGATCCGATGATCTTGGATCCTTCGTCTCTTCGACTTCTCATCTTAGTTGTTTCCTTTTTATAATGTATTTTGGCTATCATTTTCCCCTCTAACCTAATACATTAGGGGGAATTTGTTACAGACTAAAATGATACATCTCTTCCTGTGACAACTTTCACATGTTTTCGTCGCATGTCAACACTTCATGAAAATTCAGTATGAGTCAATAAAAAAACACCTTGATTGGAGGAGTCATATATAGAGTTTCGTAACTTTGTTTAACCTATTCTCTAAACCATCAGAAAGGTATTTGAGTAAGGAAAAACTTTCCATAATACACCAACCCCTAAAAATGCATGGAAATACCTTTAAAATATAAATGTTTTGACCCACTCGTGAGTTTTCCTTGACACTCACGACTCTTCTTCATAAAACCTATGAGTTTCCCCTGAAGTGGCCAAAAAAATATAAAATTATGAAAAATATCGAATAAGGGGCGGTTTGGGTGGTTTTGGAATTGATCCTGTAGTTGTAATTGGTCCCTATTCAACCCTAACTCTTCAGAATACTATATAAGAGAGGGAGAGGGGTCCATGAATGGGGTATTGGCCTTTGCATTGTTATGCTGGAGAAATTATGACTCTTGTCCCCCCTACATTTTCCCTATATGCCATCTTCTTGTGTTGCAGAGATTGGAGGCTAATATTCTTGTAGAAGAGAAGGAGGAGATCCAGATCAAAGGTTTCACAAGGTGCCTTATGTTGGGTAAATATATCACTACAAATAGCCTTCATAAAATGTCAACCCAAGGAGGTAAACTTTGAGACACAAGCACTGTATGTGCAGGATTAGGGCCTATCCTAATCTAATATACTCTAAGATGATTTACTCTAATCTAGAGATTATTCGAAATGCTTAATACTAAGATTCATAATCTAATAATCATCAAACTCATTTAAATTTAAAATCTTAATGCTAATTGAATACTCTCAAATCTAAAATCTACAAAACATTCAAATGTCAAGAAGAAATGGAAATACCTTTTAAGTTATCTTCAAAATAATTGTAATACTAAAGCATAGACCAATGAGAACCATTTATCCTAACATAATTCAGAAACTAGACTCAATAACCAGAAAAATACATATTGACACAGAAAGCAAAATAGGCGACAGAAAGCGAACTAGGACTAAATGAGCAGAAACTACATATTAACATAGAAAATAGGGTAAGTGACAGAAAGTGAACTTATGAAATTGATATTTCATTTAATACCTCAAAAATCTTATTAAATTAATGAATTTTATT
This sequence comes from Pseudotsuga menziesii, assembly GCA_001517045.1. NCBI lineage: Eukaryota > Viridiplantae > Streptophyta > Pinopsida > Pinales > Pinaceae > Pseudotsuga > Pseudotsuga menziesii. The sequence continues at coordinate 216,318 of LPNX010650912.1, read as the reverse complement.
TTAAGAAATTTAATATTAGCATAGAGCTTACATGTTCACCCTAATCTTTAAAATGAGTCACTTCTATAATTGAAACCATTCTAAACTAACATGCATTTTGAAACTACAACAAAATAAATATAATTTGCAGAGGATCCTATTATTAAAATCTAGAGCTATATTCTGAAATTAAATCTTGCAAAAAGACAAAACTGAATTAACTTAAAGCTTAAACCATAATAAAATGAATGCAATCTACATATTCTATAATTTATAAGAAAATACAGCTAAGTTTATTTCATTGGGAAGCAATGTATGCCTTAAACTAGAATTTAAATCTATAGCAAAATGAATCAAATCTATCAAACTAAGAATTCAAAACAATGCTTTTAAATCAATCTACCCTAACATCCGAGCTCGGTTCTAGACTAGAAATGATGTGCACACTATTCCAACAACAATTAAGCAATAAGTAATAGATTCTAGTCTCATACAAATCTGGTTTCTAAAGTTGCTTGACTAAATACAATTCTTATTTCTAATGAAAACAGAAAACAATTAGTTAATCCATCTATCCTATACAAAAACTTGAAGTTACAGGGGAAGGGATTATGGTCTATGTTTTTGGATCCTTGCCAACGAGACCACAAGCCCCTATGGGATTTGAAGACTAAGCAATTTAAACTACAGGCGTATAAAAGAAAAACATTAACAACAGAAAATAAATCAGATTATAGTCTACAAAATCATTTGTGTATTATAAAGACATCATGACCTCTGTCAAATTCAGAAAAACCAGCACTTGGGCAGCGCAATCCTTCTATTAATTGTTCATTGTATTTCTGTGTATATATATATCCCTTACATTTTCGATCCATGGATTTTTATAGCTCAGGAACTGAGATAACCAATCCTGATTTCTTAATAACAAACTCTATCATCTATTAATGAAACAACTGCTTTCATAATGCCCTTCTTATGCTTCGAAAGATACTTTGATTTGTCATCTAATAACAAATCTTCATCTCTATGGCACATAGTGCCTAGAGATGAAGACTGCATTGATTATACATGAGTCATCAATGAGAATTGAGATGGATGGATTTGGTTTTTTTTGAACGAGCTGGCAACATCTGAAGTATGGACAATCTTCATAATATTTAACCTGCTGCTGAAATCAAAGTATGCTCCAGAATCTAATATAATTATTCATGAATCCTTCAAGAATTATATTTAAAAATTATATCAAAGGAAATCAAAGGATTTTGATGAATTATCATACCTTAGTATACTTGCTGGGTATTTGGGTAGATATGTGAAAATATAGAGGGATTTATGAGGTCAAAGGATCAAATGAAGAGATCAAAAGTGTATTTGAAGGATGCAAAGAGATGCAAAGAGTGTCAATTTGGAGAGCCAACACCTTGCATGAGGAGAAGGTAAACTTTGTACTTCTTCCATTATCAATAAAGATTTGATTCTCTTCCCTTTCCAAATCAGTGTGTTATATGTGTTGAATATTTGTTTATGATTACATGATGATGTTCATCAGATTAGGGTTTCATATTTTATTGAATATTATCTCCTTTTATGTAGTCAAATTGGTTTGAGGAAGGTTGAAGCTTGTTTTGTCAGTCTCTTGGATTGAGGAGCAAGATGAGGGATAAAGAAAAGATTGTATCAGCCTTCAATGAATAAGGTATAAACCTTTCTTACCTTTCAAACCTTGTTTATGTTTTCTTGCATAACTTTATGCACTTGTATTTATACCCCTAGTATGTTGGTGGCATATTAACCCCCGACCATAGGAACACTTTCCCTAACAAAAACAGTTATGTCCAAAAATGACATGAAAGTTGTGTTGCGGTCTAAGATAATGGAAGAAGGGGTTCCATGAAGACAGAAGATCTAGTCCATGAAAATTTTTGTGACTAAGGAGGTGGTATAGGGATGGTTGATAGCATAAAAATGACTATATTTGGAGCGTTGATCAACCACAACCAAAATTATGGTCTTCCCTCCATGTTTAGGGAGCCCTTCAATGAAATCCATTGAAATATCTGTAAAAATACTTGTAGGGATGGGAAAGGGTTTGATCAATCCGGGAAGTAGTGTCATTTCACCCTTGTGGTGTCAGAAGGTACACAATTGGCCACCATCTGTTGAATTGTTCGTTTTATTCCCTTCCAAAATAATTTATGTCATTCCCACTCATATGTTTTTAGTAACTTAGAGTGCCCTGCCGATGGAGAAGCATGGAGTTCATAGAAGACACCCTGTTGAAGATCTATGCTTTAGGGAAGAACAACACAACCCTTGCTTCTCATAGAAGAACCATCTCACAAGTAATGTGGTATAACAGAAGGGTTACTCAACAACTGTGGATGATTTCAGATAATGAAGAGTCATTGACATAGCCTTGTTGAACATATTGTAACCAATTTGGAATAGGCATAGAAATAGTTGAAAGAGAAACGTGTTCATCAAATTTGTGGGAAAGAGCATCTGCCACATGATTTTCCTTACCCTTCTTGTAAGGAATCTCATAGTCATAACCTATGAGTTTGCTAACCCATTTTTGTTGTGTTGGGGATGAGATCCATTGTTCCAGGAAATATTTCAGACTCTGATGATTAGTCTTGATGCAGAAATGATTCCCTAGTAGGTATGGTCACCACTTCCAGACTGCATGCAAAATAGCCATCATTTCATTCTCATGTGTAGAGGAAGATAAATTCTTATCGGAAATGCATTTGCTGGTGAACACAATGGGATGTTCATCTTGAAGGATAAAAACACTAAGTCCATTGTCGCAATAATCACTCTCAATAGTGAAGGGCCTTGAAAAATTAGGCATAGCTATAACAGGTGTGGTACACATATCTTGTTTCAGTTTGTCAAATGCACACTCAGCAGCATGTGTCCATGTAAAAGCAACATTTTTTAGTAGAGTTGTTAATGGAGCCAAAATATTCCCATAATCCTTGAAAAACTTGCAGTAGTATCTATTTAGTCCTAAAAACCCATGAAGGCTCTTGATTGTCTGAGGATGCGTCCAATTTTTCATGGCATCTATTTTGGTAGGATCTACATGAACCCCTTGTGCTGAAAAAATATGCCTGAGATACTCTGCTTCCTCCTGCCCAAACAAACATTTAGACTATTTGGAATGGATTTGATGATCATAGGAAAGTTGTAGTACAGGATCCATATGTTGGAGATGCTCATCCCATGTTTTACTATATATGAGGATATCATCAAAGAAGACCATAATGAATTTTTGCAAGTAGGGCTGAAATATTTTACTCATCAATGCTTGGAATGTGGAAGGAGCATTCATGAGGCCAAAGAGCATGTCCAAAAACTCATAGTGGCCATCATCTGCGTGAAAATCCATTTTAGGGATATCATCCTCAGGAACCTAAATTTGGTGATACCCAGAATGAAGATCCAACTTGGAGAAAAAATGAGCACCATGAAGCTCATCAAGAAGCTCAAACACAACAGGAATTGGAAACTTGTCCTTGATCGTGATGTGATTTAGTGCTCAAAATTCAATGCAGAGGCCCCATGACCCATATTTTCTTGGGCAAGAAGAACTAGTGAAGAAAATGAACTGGTACTAGGACGAATAATACCTTGATTTAGTAAGTCAAGAACGAGCATCTCAATCTCTGTCTTTTGGTGAAATGGGTAGCGATACAGACTGATGTTGGGAGGGACGATTCTAGGAAGGAATGAAATACGATGGTCCTCTGGTATTGAAGGTGGTAATCCCACTAGTTCAACAAAGACACATGCATAACCACTCTCCCTAGATTGCTCGCCAGAAGCTTAGTAAATCTTATACACTTTTACAACCCCAAATTTTAAACTATAACCTTTTTCCTCTCTAGTTAATGTGGTACAAAAGAGCATTGAAGCACTCATTTACTATGAATTTTTTCATTATGTTGGGTATGTGGTATATTCTTTGCATGTGTGTATGTGTGGGGAGGGTGGACGCATGTTAGTGATGCACCTAATGATACCTATGGGACCTTCAGGGAAATGACCGTCAGGACATTTTGGTTTGGCAATGGCCTGACGACCATTTCAGATGTGAGCACAACGAGCGCCAAATGTTTTGGGTTGTTTTCAGCTGTTTGAGGGAATTTTCTAAAAAATATGTAATTTAATCTAGGTTAAGGTATTGGAGTATATTTTCTAATCCGGGTTAATGGATTATGTTTTTGGATGCTATTGAATACCTATATTTTTTATTGTGAGGGATTCATAATGATAATGAGAAAATAGGAGGTGTGGCTCCAAGGTTTGTTGGTTTTCTCGGTTAAGGGTTTCCAGGGTAAATCTCTATTTTTTATTTGTGAATTTTGTGGTGTAATATCTATTTTGATTAAAATAATATGTATGTTTTACTTATCTGAACAAGTTTAAAACTTACATGTGGTATTAGAGCTCGATTATTGGCATCAGGGGGACACCTTTGTTGCCGAGGGTTTGAAGCGGTTGATAGATATTGGGTATGTGATAAACCTAAGTTCAATGGGATATTTGCAGCATAGATTTGTGCATTGAAAGAGAATGGAATGCAACTCAATAATTGAGATAGACAAATTTAATGTCCATAACTTTGAGCTATGGAAGCTCAAAATGGAGAATCTTCTTGTAGATCAGGAACAATGGATTTTTGTAGATCTGGGTACACATTTCCCTACTGGAATGTCAAAAGAAGATCGGGAGAAATTAGAAAGAAGGGCAAGGAGTACAATCCAATTGTGTTTACCAAACTCTATGTTTTTGAACGTATCTGGAGAAGATAGTGCAGTAAAGTTGTGTACAAAGTTAGGGAGCTTGTATCAATCAAAATCCCTTGTAAAAATGTTTTTTATACAAAAGAAACTATTTCATCTCAAAATGGATGAAAATGACATAGTGACAGAGCATCTGAATGTCTATAATACTCTAGTAAGTCAGATAACCTCTGTTTGCATTAAAATGGTTGAACAAGATAAATGTATTATATTATTGTGTTCTTTTCTAGATTCCTCGTACAACCTAATTGTTGCAATAGGTAGTGCTAGGCAAGTGACCTTAAAATTTGATGAAACAGTATCATCCCTAATATCAGAAGAGATGAGGTAGAAAACCATGGATAATCATACCATGGATGCCTTATATGTGAGAGGTTGTCCCCAGGAGAAAAACAAAATAAGGGATCTGGGGGGAGATATAAGTATAAGGGTAGATCCAAATCCCCAGGAAAAGGTATAAGGAAGTGCTAGAAATGCGGTAAAATTGGGCACTATAAAAAGGGTTGTAGATCTAGGAATGTTGAGAAAGAAAAGGGATTTGAGGATACCCCTTCCACAGAGGTGAAGGCCTCCTCAAAAGGAGGGGATGTGTACCTAGCTTCCATGGGTAATCATTCAGAATGAGATATATGTATGATTAACTCGGGTGAGGCATGTCATATGACCCCTCATTAGGAGTGGTTTTGTGAATATGAAAAGTACAATGGAAGAGATGTGTATTTGGGAGATGATTCACCGGCCAATATCATTGGATAGGGTAGAGTCAAGCTGAAAATCAAGGATTGAAGGATTATAACTCTATCTGGAGTAATACACATTCCAAATCTAGAGAGAAAATTGATATCTGTCGAAAATATGGATGTTGTGGGAGTAAATACTGTGTGTGGAAACAGTGGTTGCAAAATGGTTTGAGGATAACTTTTATTGATGAGGGGAGTTCGGTATGGAACTATATACAAAATATTCGGAAGCAACATCATCGATGAATGTAACAGTTCTATTGTTCCTGAGGGAGGAGATGAAGAACGAATAACCCTGACTACGTTAGGAGGAAAGACAATGATGTGGCATCAAATATTGGGGCATATCAGATAAAAGGGCCTTCAAGCATTAGAAGGTAAAGATATGGTTGAAGGCATGACTAATTGTACTTTGGATTTTGATTTCTATGATCATTTCATATATGGAAAAAAAATTGAGTAATATTTGCAACTAGTGCTACAAGAGCAAAGGGAATTATAGAGTTAATACTCAGTGCCATGTTTGTACCTCTACATGTTCCATAATTAGGTAGATCTGTGTATTACATTTCATTTATAGATGATTTCTCAAGGCACACGTGGATTTATTTCCTTCGAAAGAAATATGAAGTATTTTTTAAGTTTAAAGAATTTAAGGCTCTTGTAGAGAACCAAACAGAAAATAAAAAAAGGTGTTGAGGACAAATAATGGTGGAGAGTTTTGTGGGAATGAATTTGAGGAATTTTGTAAGAAGTGTGGTATAGAAAAGAAGAATACTGTAACTCCATACCAACCTCAACAAAATGGATTTATTTAAAGGATGAATAAGATGTTGATGGAAAAGGTAAGGAGCATGCTAAGCAGTGATGGGATAGGAAAAGAATTATGGAAAAAGGTAGTGGAGAACATGTTACTTGGTAAATAGATCACCCACATCAATGTTGGTTGAAAAAAATCCACAAGAAGGATGGATTGGTAAGAAAACCTCTATAAATCATATGAAATGTTTTGGATGTGATGCTTATGTACATGTTACAAAGGAGAAAAGGAGCATTGGATAACAAAGCTGGAAAATGTGTCTATATTGGCTATAAAGATGATATGAAAGGTTATAAGCTTTTGAATCCTATAACTAACAAGATTGTTTACAGTCTACATGTTGTGTTTAGAGTGGTCAAAGAAGTCCCCAGACATGAAGTGACTCCAATGGAAAAGGAACCAAAGAAGATAGAGTTTGAGTTAGAAGGTGAAGGATCTGACTCAATAGAAGAAGTTGAAAAAGAAGAAGAAAAACCTCATACCCCAGTTATGAGGAGATCATATTGAGAAGGAAACTAGAAAGGTATTTCCCTTCCGACTTTCGGTATAATTTTTCTTTATCTATTACAGATGATGATCCTAGAAATGTGAAGGAAGCTATTGATTCAGAGTATAGTGATGTATGGAAAAATTCCATGGTTGAAGAAATGGATTCCTTGGACAAAAATGAAGCCTTGGATCTAGTCCAATTACCAGCTGGAAGAAAAGTTATTGGGATAAAATTGTTGTTTGAAAAGAAGTTGAATGCAGAAGGTAAAGTGAAGAAGCACAAATCCCGCTTTGTAGCAAAGGGGTATTCTCAGGTAGAGGGAATTGATTTTGGTGAAATATTTTCTCCAATTGCAAAATTAACTTCTATTAGAGTTCTTCTTGTTATTTCTACTTCTTTTGATATTGAAGTAGAGAATATGGACGTGAATACAACATTATTACATGGGGATATCGAAGAAGAAATATACATGAAGGGTTCAGAGTAAAGGGAAAGAAAGAGCTGGTATCTAAAATAAAGAAGTCCCTTTACAGTCTAAAGTAATCTCCAAGGATATGGTACCAAAAGTTTTACACATACGTACTTGGATTGGGGTTTGTGAGAAGAATGTCTTATCACTGTGTATACTCCAAAAATATTGGTGATCATGTCATTAACATAGTACTATATGTTGATGACATGTTTCTCATTGGAAGCAACAAATATTTTATAAAGGAGGTGAATTCTTAGCTATCCCCCAAATTCTACATGAAGGATCTTGGTATTGCAAACTTCATCATGGGAATGGAGATACGAAGAGATTGTGCAAACAGGAAGATCTGGTTAAATTAAAGAAAATATGTTGAGATGATACTATAGAGATTTAACATGTAAGGAATTAAGTCGGTCAAGGTCCCTATTCCTGTAGGTGTAAATTTATCTATATAGCAGTGTCCCAAGACACGGGACAAGGAAGAAGATTGCTAGTGTAGTTGGAATTTTGATGTATACAATGGTTTGTACCAAACTAGGCATTGCTCATGCAGTGGAATTTTTTAGCAGATCTATGTCAAAACCATGGAAAGAGTATTGGAAAACTATAAAGAGCGTCTTCAGATATTTGCATGGCACCACAGATTATACAATATGCTACCAAGGAAGACCTCGACTAGACAAAATAATAGATGTACATGTATTTGTTGATGCATGCTAGGATGGAAATATTGATCGCATAAGATCTACAAGTGGGTGTGTATTTAACCTATTTGGAGGAGCTAGCAGTTGGATGAGAAAGAGACAGGTTGTAGTTGCACTCTAAACTACAGAAGTTGTATACATGGCAACCACTCATGCTAGCAAAGAAGTAGTATGGTTGCAAAGATTGTGTTCAAGTGTTGGGTTTGTACATAAAGTTGTAAGGTTAGATTATGATAGCTAAAGTGCAATATTCTTGGCAAAGAACGCTGCTTATCATGCCAAGACAAAGCACATTGATGTGCAATATCACTTTGTGAGAGATATGGCTGAAGACAAGAAGGTGTTGTTGGAAAATGTTGACACCATGAAGAATGTTGTAGACTCGATAACAAATTCTGTCATTATAGAGAATTTCTTGGTGTAGAGAATCTATGGGAATTGATGCCCTGAACCTGTGACCTTATGAGTACAAGACTCATTGTTATGTAAAGAAAACAACAAGTGGGAGAAAATTGGGCATGTGTGTGGGGGGGCGGTGTTGCGCCTATTAGCGATGTGCCTAGCGATCCCTCTGACACCTTCACGGAAATAGTCGATAGGGAATTTCCATTCTGATGCAAGCGCAATGAGTGCTAAATTTTGTTAAGTAGTTTTCGACTATTTTGGGGAATTTTATAAAATTATGTAATTTAATATTGGTTAAGGGATTGGAGTCTATTTTCTAATACAAGTTAACGAATTAGGGTTTTGGGTGCTGCAAAATACCTATATTTTGTATTGTGGAGGATTCATAATGATAATGAGAAAATAGGAGGCATGGCTCCAAGGTTTGTTGGTTTTCCTGGTTAATGGTTTCTAGGGTAAATCTATGTGTTTTATGAGTGAATGTTGTGGTTTAATCTTTGTTTTGCTTAAAATAATATGCATGCTTTGCTTATCTGCACATGTTTAAAACTTACACGTTACAATATCGGTTTCCTTAATGTGATGTATCCACCTCTTATATTATTTTAGCGGTCAATATACAAGACAACCCCTTTCATAATAAATAATTTATGATCAAAGTATTAGGAAACTAGGCACTTGGAAGGCTCGAGTATGTATTTCACCTGTTTGTTGTAAACCACATTTTTGTGGGAAGGATGATAATCCTATTATTGAAGGATAACCTAGATTTACATATTTATCTTCTTTTCAACCATGTTTATAAGACGCATACTAATCCATCGATTATGAAGATGAACTTAAGTTTATCAACCACTAAGAAAAACTATTAAATGTATCAAGTTGAGCCAACTCATCATTTACTCATTTACACAATGTCAATCATAGCTTGGATTCTTGGTGGAGAGCCAGTGCCAAACAAACAAGAGATAGCATATATTTATTGTATATATATAAACATATAGTGGATAACACATTTATACATATAATTAACTTATACTAAGTGGAGATGAGTTTGAGAGGATGATAGAATCTTCAACTTCTTAATTGTAAGAGTGGTGAAGATTTTTGTTACTTAAGCTAAGCCTAAGTCTTGTTAAAGAATAAAAAGTAAGATCGAAAGCTTTAATTATTAATCCAAGAACTTGATAGGTAATCGAGGATGTTGTGGAAAGAGTTGGAAGGATAGTAAACAATCTATGCGATTAATTTGTTGTAAAAGAATTTTGTTGTCTTTACTGCCTCTTCCCTAGTGGATCCATACACATCTTGTAGGTGGCCTCTCGGTAGGAAAACATACATCGGACAGAGAGCCATTTGGTTGAGAGTACAGTTGAATTCAATCCTTCAATCGCCACTTCTACTTCAGATAAGTATCATTTTTTTATTATATTATTAATGTACATCAAGCTTGTGGTGATATATTGTAAAAGTGCGTTCATTCAAATAAGAAATGAAATTGTATTTAACATAATTATTCATTTAAGTAAAAGTATCAAAAATGTGACCGAATAACCTTTATCTTAATTATGTATAAGATAACTTCTACATTTCCCATTGGTTTAATGGTATGATTTAGGTATGATTTGATTACACCAAGGAAAAGAGTTTTATTGGATGGTTCACTTTACATAAAAACTTGTATTAAAATTTGTATATTTGTTAAGGTTACCATGTCCTTTATGAAACACGTATGTGTGTATAATGGTTACTTGTTAACTAAGTTACATATAAGATTCTATTATTATGTCCTTGGCAGGGGATATATATGATTCGTGAAGGAGGATTAGTTGAGGGTTTCAAAAAAGATTTTTTTGTGTTTTCTATAGTTTTTCAATAGTTTAATTTTGGGTTGTATTAATTTCTTTTTTTTAAATCCATTTTACTGTATGCTCATTGGCCCCATACAGGTGACGTTTTCCTAGGGTGTTCTGCCCCAAAACCCGACAGCAGGCTCTCATAAGCATATTTTAATGCATTTTCATGTATGTTATTCCCCGTGTACATTTCTAGGAGCAATGGGAAATGAGCCACTTTGACAACCTCAAAGCTCGTTCATGGAAATGTGCGTTTGTAGTGGCCATGTGGATATTTGCATGCATCTCTTTGCTAGCATTTTCTTCATGCTGCCATGACTTTGCATGCAACCCATGCACGGATTTTCCATTTTAGTTGTTTAGCTATGGGATACTGATTTTTAAAGAAAACCTCGCGGTATTTGTTTTCAACATGGTATCGGAGCCAATGGTTGAGGTTGATTAGCTACAGCTAAAGGGCCCAAGCTAAAGTGGGGGCTCGAAGGGGGTTGTTAATAGTAATCCACACTTGATATTGAAATGGTAGATGGGGGAAGGTTTATATGTTTGATCCTTATTTTGTCCAGTTTTTAACATTGATTTTATTCATTATTTTATGGCGGTGTAACAGGGTTTCTAAGTATAAACTGTGGAGGTAAAACAAATCACACTACCCAAAACGGTATAGAGTGGGTCTCTAATGCTAATTACATAGGCATCAATGAAATGGGAGACATAGGGAACACCACTGAACAATCTTAGGGTTCTTCTTTACATAGTCTGTGCTTCTTTCCAATGCCACTCAACAAGTCTTGTTATCACTTGCATGTGGCTCCCAATTTTCCTCATATTTTAAGACTCTAGTTTGTCACTGGAAATTACAGTAAATTAAATACATAACTCTATTGAGACAGTGGATATGTTGGAAGCTATAAACATAAAAACTATGGATAGAATTGGATTTTATGATGAATTCATCACGGTTACTTCAGGCACAGTGATCTATGTTTGCTTCATCAAAACCTCCAAGAGTAATGATCCCTTTATCAGTGGTATCAAGATGAGGGCTCTCCAGGATGGTATGTATCGATTGGCTCAACGAGGAACAATGTTGCATTGGGAATTCAGATATGGTGCAAATTCCACTGTCAGGTATATATTTTGAATTTTAAATAATATTTATGTTTTAGTGAGTTGTCATATTTTTAAATTTTATTGAATAATTGTGTACGAAGAGGTAATCAGGTATCCTCAAGACAAATTCAACCACCTCTAGCTACCAGGATAATATTATTATATTGGTCCGACATATGCATATCTTGCAAGCTCTAACGAGTTCATTTCAACTAACAATACTGAAGACCTTCCTCCAACTGCTGTCATGCAAAGCGCATGGATTGCAAATAGCTCAACCCCCTTTTTGTTTCAGCTAACACCATTAGAAGGGACCAAGTCATTAATGCTATTGTATTTTGCAAAGTTTGAGAATCTAATTATGTATGAATCCAGAACATTTTATGTTACCATAAATGGTGAAAGGAAGACTGAAGACATAAATTTGATTCGAAATTACACTGCCTTGGAACTAGCTTTCCAATCCAATAAAAGTAGGTATGATTTAAACCTGGTACAAGCCAGTAAATCCAGTCATTCTCCTCTATTTAATGCTATTGAGGGTCATTTCATTGTCGATACGCAACCTGAAACATATTCACAAGACAGTAAGCACCCTTACTAAATTTCTCATCCTCAAATTCAGGATATTATCATTCTATGACTAACCCATTCAATCTTAAACTACAATTGATGCTCCTGATGCTATCAAAAACTAGTTTGACATTACAGATTGGAATTATGATCCATGATATTTGAGACAATGGAAAGGAATTAGCTGGGACAACAGCTATTCAGCGAAAATAATTGTGGAAATGTAAGTGTAATTCTTGGATTTGTTTACAGCTTATAGGTGAAACTCTAAATGTTCAGCATAATTGGTTTTGTTGCCAACAATTTGTCAAGAAGAAATCTTACTAGATCAATTTTATCAGAAATATTTCACCTTTCATGGATGGAAGCTATTCCTCTGGTCTAAATGGTTCAGATCCAGAACAAATGAGTCACAAATAGGTCAAAAGACTTTCCCTATAGACTATGGATGCCTGGAATAAGATATCTGATGGAAGACCTGCAAAAACACATCAAACATACAACAACATCAAAGATACCAGAAAACTATCCATAGATCCATATCAGTGACTAAGGAATCTAATAATATACATGTGAGATTATAACAAAACAGATATATGGGAAAGAAATCGACTTTGCATTAATATATGAATGAAATAGCTTACAACCGTTTTGCCTTGGTGTCGATGCACTTCTTCACAATACTAACATCTCATCCCCGATAGCTCCAACTTGCTCCTCTATGCTCTCTAATGGATTAGGCTAGGATGTTAATTCAGCAGCATAACTTTACTCTTTTCTTTCTCTCCTGAACCATGGAGTATGAGCCTGGTGTTATAGGGCTCAAAGTGATAGGAATGGTTGAGAAATAGGTGGGTGAGGTGGCCATGAGATCCCCAAAGCATGGATCTCGATCTTAACTGACCCAGGTGAGTAGGGATAAGGTTACCCACGAAGATTTTGTTCTAGAAGCTTCGTGAAACCTTATCTTTTTCACTTTTTACCAAGGGCACCGCTTATAATCCCTTATGACAGAGTGGTGCAAGGTGAGAACCATGCCACAGACAAAGGTTAAAGGCGATGGCACTACCTGTCTTCCAAATAAATCAGGTGGTGCTATATAAGGTATCGCTTATAATCTTAAGGGTAAGAGTGGTGCTTGAGTTTTGTATGTAGAATCAACATCTAGAGCACTGTTTTCACTTCAATGTTTGGGATTGAGGGAAAATAGAGGTGTTGGAGATCTTATCATGTGTTGGTGATAGGATTTGGGTATAACAGAATTCCCCCCAAAGCATGAGGCTAGAGGGATACGATAGGCGAGAGCTTCAATATAGCAAGTTATCACTTTGAGGTAAGAGCCAGCTTGATCAGAGACTATTATCGAGTAGGCATATGCAATACATCAATACTTTGACTCATGAGAAAATGTAACCTCATCATGGCTGCAGATCCATGATAGGAATAAAAAAACATGGCTACTAGAATACAATGTAGATCCATGTGATAGAGGACTCAAACTTTGACATATCTACCAGATATACAACGTAGATATATGTCATACAGATGCAAATTTGAGCATATCCACGACCATATAAATGTGGATCCATGTTGGTACTTCATACAATATACTCCATCGCAACCTGGGGAGAAGCTATGAGTGCTTAACAAACACCCAGGGTCTTCGTCTCTTCTTCCACAAATTACGATTCTATCCATGTGATTACAATGTTCTAAAGTTGAACATGGTAGAAACCACTTGATTACCGGCCAATGATGTGAACCATTAACAAGTGCGAGGGAGATCACCATTGATGTCAATGATTCCCAAGGTACCCTAGTACAATCTACTGAGTGTGAATAGATGTTTTCATGTCGAACACCCAGCAGAATATTTCAATCAAAGTTCAATGATGTGAACCTATGTCGAGAGCGAGAGAATCTCTCATTAAGGCATATAGATCTCAAGGTACTAAACTTGTTTCTAAGACTATTTCCCAGATGATGAGCTGATGCTGACAGGAATAGTCTCATCGAAGGAGGGCCATGATGAATCCCACATTGGCGACACGAAACTTGGAACAAAGTTCGGGAATGTTGTATATAATGTAACCATAGGAATGACTCAAAGTACTGACACAAAGTATATTTTAACTGCAGGGGTAAACTTCTTTCTTCCTTTGAACATTGGGTGGCATGAAAAAATACTTGGCAGCATGACTAGACCAAACGAACACACAATATGACAATGGACAATGCATTCTTTTGAAAGACTCAAAGGAGTGACATGACTCATGAAAGTGGATCGAATTAGAAGTCAGTCGAATACCCAATTGACTGAATGATATGAAGACAAGTTCCATGTTAAAAGGTGACAAACAACTACCATTTGGTTTGCAAAATGATTCCCTTCCCTTAATTCCCCCATCATGATTGATGAGTGCCTCTTTTGATTTTTACGAGTCCAAAGAGGGTAACAAACACTCATTTTAGCTTATCCGAAGACAAGTCCATTCTCATATATTTCACGAACCGGATAAAGGATGGATTTGTTCCCAAAAAAGGGTCTTTCAATGTTTAATTTAACGAGTCCAATGAAAGAAAACTCAATGTAGTTCATGTTTAGAGAGTCTGAACAAACTAAAGAAATATCCAAAGGGTCCTTTTTCGTATGATTTAATCTCCAGGGCCCGAAAGAGTGTAAAATAATACCCGAGAGAACTCTTCCAGACATGATAGGCTGGAGCGTTCCTTTTTCGTAAATAGTCTGTCTGAACCGCAAAAGAGATAACCTACCGTTGAAGAGATTACCCTTCAAATACTTTTACGAGCATGAAGAATACAAGTACTCGACAGTATTTTCATATTTCGGGAGTCCGAAAAGAGGTTAAAGGAGACTCTATTAGGTTTCTTTTTCACGATAAGGACTTTTTACGAGCCTAAAAAGAATCGGAAAAAAGACTTGGAACTTTGATACTGAGTTGTAAGAGCGTGACCAAAGTGTCGAAACAAACACTTGAGGACTTTTTGCATTTTATAGAAGTACGAAAAAGTCAAAAACAAACTCTCCATAGACTTTACTGTTTCCATTTTTACTCCTGCAAGACTCAAAACAACCATTAATCTCTCAAAAAATGACTTTAATGCACTATAGAAATGGGTTTTATAATAATAATGATTTTTTAAATATCAACATAACATTAAAAAACCCTAAAATATATATATATAAGTCATTTGAATAGTAAAAATCAAATCATTTTACTATTTACCACTTGGTGAGATCATTTTGGAGAAAATTGAGCCAGATATTTAGTTAGTGATTCCGGGAGATTCCACCATTCGTTTCGAGTGTCGTCTGGACTAGGTAAATGATCAAACCCTAGCCTTTCCTTTTTATGCACTCATTTTTTATTTTGAGGAGTTTTTGGGCAGTTTTAGGCAAGCACTAAATCCCAAATATGGGCACTGCTCCTGCCCCTTACGAGACAGGCGGCGCCCAATAAGAACAGCGCCTAATCAATTGTACTCAAGTGGTGCCACTACTTTGTGCAAACAATGCTCAGGCGGTGTCAATGGTTAGTATATAAATTTGAATGGGCAAGCAAAAGTATGAGTTTTAAAGTGATTTTGATGATCGATTACGTTTTTAATTAGCCCATTAATTGTTTTTGGCAGGTTCTAACTGATCAAAAATGGTTATATCGAAGGAACGGGAACACGATGATGACAATGCCTTTGTCGAGAGAAATGTGGGGTGCATAGCTGCGTTGAGGGACTGTGGTCTCCTAGAATTCTTCCACACTCCTACATGGTGTCCCATGAGCGCTTGTTGGAGCATATCCTTCATATGTGGAACCCAAAGTAGCAATATTTTGAGGTGGGATCCCATGTGCTAACTATTGAGGTATAGGATATCTACTTCTTGACAGGACTATCCAGACGGGGTGCCCCTATTTCACTGGCTGGTTCCCATGGAGGGGACGTGACCACCCAAGAGTTAATAAACTGCTACTGCATACTTGGTCCTAGAATGTCTGGGAAGAAAATTCCCATTAAGGAAGTGGTGGATGATCCTCTTCGCACATTTATTTTCACTATGCAGAGTTTGGCTAGTAGCCAAGGACCTCATTAGGCCTCCAGAGCACACATGATATATGCTATAGAGGCCATGGCACCTACTATCTTTAACTGGGAAGAAGTGTTACTTCTGGTCTTCAAGGACCAACTGACCAAGTGTCAGTAAGGAGATCTGAAACAGTTCAGCTATGGATCCATCTTAGCCTATTTCTTCTTTGAGTAGGTCCCTCATCTGAGGCTCCAAGTGGTATTTACTGATTTGAGGGAGAGGGACCCTCATATGCTGAGGTGGGTCAAGATCATGGCCCGCATGGGAGCAGGTAGGGGAAAAGTGAAGTTTGGGGATCCATTTTTCTACTGGCTAAACAATCAAATCCTCATGATTGAGGATTATGCATATGCAGGTACTGAATTCAGGGGTGACCCTGATCTACCACTTCCACCTGGTGAGCAATGGGGAGACATTGGTAAGAAACAAAACCCTAAAATGTTACTTGTGTTTTTGTATTTTAATGTTTTTTATTTTTTTATATGTAGTAACAAGACCTAAATATCTTCATGCAAATGTTGGAGCAGCACAACCTGATCTTCCCCACTGGGAGAGTTAGAGGAACCCTGAAGAGTTTTACTCTAGATATACTTGATGCATCGATTGATGACCTCCCCATGAGGTATCAGAGGCACATTGCAGGCGTGCCAAACCGCTTTAGCCCACTGCTACGCAGAGTAGTACGGGCTGTGATATGCTACCACAAGCATCACTAGATAGATATGCACGATGTATTACTGAAAGTTGATATAGCTTCAGGATTTTGTATGATTTTGTACTGCCTGAAAGCCAAAGTGCTTCAGATGAGGTCTCGTGACCTATTTTTGTAAAACACTTTATATATATATATATATATATATATATATACACACAGACTCTTATTTCTATTGTTTATATGTTCCAAATGGAAAATGTATTTATATGAATTTAATGTGTCTCCTACTATCTATTTACAATATGATGAACCATGTTTTATTTTCAAGTTATGTATGAGCAATATACCAGTCTAGGATATAGTTTGCTAACGAATCAGCAATTGCATTGTCTGCCCTAGGGATATACCTATAAGTAATTAATTCAAATGACCTTTCTAACAAATGTACCCTCTGGAGGAGACAGAGAAGCATCGGATTCCTAATGGTATATACATGGTTTAAATGACAAACCACCAATTGTGAGTCCATAAAAACTACCAAATCATGAATGTTTCGGGATGCAGCCTCAGTCAGTAGACCTATGACTGCATGATACTCAATGATATTTTTGGTAGTTGGACCAATACAAACCGCTCCTGAACTAACCAAATCATGAGCTGGGGAATAGAGAACCCAAGCGGATGAGGCAAGGTTCAGGTATGGCATCAAGAACCATCAGTGAAGCTGTAAAAATCCATTTGTTCTGCATAACCAAAACATGGTATAAAAATTTTGGACACTAAACTCAAAACCATATTGAAAATACTAAAACACACACTAAAAATTCAAACAATGTACATATATACAAGGTACCATACATGAATGATCTAGGCATAGTACCTCTTCAGGTACAACCCATTACGAGGTTTCCCGAAGGGGATTCCATCATAGGACATGAGATCGTAAGCCCCTTTCTCTAAAACTTTGGAAACTATAAAGGGACCGTACCACATTGATTCAAACTTCCCTTTCCCTAGCTTGTCATGTCTCTGATCGTAAGTCAGAACTAGGTCAGCTTCATTAAAATCATGAGGTTGGATATACTTGTCATACTGCTCCTTGATGTGTTTCTTTTGTGCCTTATTGGCTAAGGCAACATCTCACCTAGCTTTGTCAAGATTGTTTAGGTATAGGAATCTTTCTTCCATGACAGAAGTATCTAGGAGAAGTTCAATGACAAGTTTCAAAGATGGAATCTGACACTGAATAGGCAAGACAGCTTCTAGTCTATAAACTAACTAGAAGGGTGTAAAACTAGTAGTTGTTTTTACTGAAGTCCTATAAGCCCAAAGAACGGAGAAGAGGATGTGGTTCCAGTTGGATTTGTGATCTCCAACCATCCATCGTAACAAGGTTTTTAAAACTTTATTAATGGCCTCAACTTGACCATTATATTGCGGATAATAGGTTGTTGAGTTTTCATGACGAAAACCCAGCTTGGCACTCGGTTCTTCCATTATTTGATTCTGGAAATGTGATCCATGATCAGTAACTATAGACTGTGGGACTCTGAATATTGCTATCATGTGATTAAACAGAAAGAGGGCGGCAATATTACCATCCTCTGCATATGTAGGCATATCCTCATCCCATTTCATAAAATAATAAATGTCTACAATGATGTAACCATGCCCCCTGACTGAGGTAGGCTTACAATGCATAAAATCGATCTCCCATTTGGTGAAGGGGAAAACGGCAATGACGGGGTGTAACGGAGCAGGGTGGGTGTGCTTTTTCGGATAGAAATGTTGGCAAGGTGGGAATTTCTTAACATCCTCATGATAATCTTTAAAGACTGAAGACCAAAAATAGACAACGCAAAGAATTTTCAGGGCTGCAGCCATCCTAGAGAGATGACCGCCGCATGCTCCAGAGTGGAATCCATTTAGAACTTGTTCATCCTCTTCATGAGTAAGGCATCGTCAGATAATGGAATCAATACCATGCCTATACAAAGTATCATTTAGGATAAGGTAGTATTTCACGTGGTGACGGATACGGCGACGACCGTCATGGGATAGAGTGGGCTGAAATCTTTGTGTCTGGAGATAAATGATTAAATCTCCATACCATGGATCAGTTGTGCTTATCAGGAACATAAATTCATCCAAGAATGAATCACTGGGCTCATAGTCCGTCAAAGCATAGGGAAGATCACACATTAGCTCAACAAAAACCAAGGATTTCTTTGGCGTGGCCTTGGAAAATTCAAGGTCAAATTCTTGTAGGATGACTATCCATCAGGAATATTTCCCCCCTAGCACCTAACGAGTCAGGATGTAATACACACAGTTCTAATCTTCCAATATGGTGGTAGTGCAAAGTAAGATGTAGTGTCAAAATTTCTATATAGCAATGACCACTTCTCCACACATGAGTATCTAGTTTCAGAATCTATGAGATTGTTACTAGCGTAATAGATCATGTGCTCCTGACCGTCAGGATTTTCCTGCACCAAAACCATCCCGATGGTAGTAGTGGAGGGAACAAGGGAACAATGTATAAGAGAAAATCCTTTGAATAATCTGGGGGGTGTGTCACATGTGAATTGGTCAAAGCGTGCTTAAGATTATCAAAGTTGCATTGGGATTGGTCATCCCAAAAGAATGGAGTGTCCTCTTTGAGGATACTCATATAGCCGTATGTTTTCTCTGCAAAATTGCACACAAAACAGTAGAGAAATTTTTCCTTCCCCTACAAACTTTGGAGTTCAACAAGATTGGTTGGGGCTGGTAGGGCTAAAATAGCTACAATTATCAATGGATATATCCAGATGCCAACCTTAGAAACCACGAAACCTAGGAGATCTCTCATCTCAACGCAAAAAACACATATATACGGATTTAGCTGTAAATTATAATGATGGCATCTCAGAAAAATATCCCTAAGATGACCAAGGTGGTCCTCCCATTGTTGTGAATGAGCTGGGAGGTCGTCAAGGTATGGTTCAACAATATGGTTGACATCGTGAAACATAGGACATAACACACTGAAATGTAGCTCCAGCGTTCTTCATGCCAAATGGTAACTTCCTATACACAAAAATTCACCGTGGGAAAATAAATGTCGTCTTCTGCTAATCAGCGGGCAATATATAGATCTGATTATATCCAAAAAAATCCATCCATGAATGCAAAGATGACACTTCCAGCACATTTGTCGATAATCTGGTTGATATTTGGAGTTAGAAAGATGTCTTTGGGATAAGATTTATTCAAAGCTCTGAAATCGATGCAAAATCTAATAGTTCCATGTTTTTTATTGATAGGGACAACATTCGATACCCACTCCGTCGGGGGCACAGGATAAATAAACCCTACTTTTAGAAGTTTTTCTATTTCGTCTTTCATAGCCGCAACCTTCCGTGGATGGAATTGCCTTAGTTTTTGCCTGACATGTTTGGCTGTGGGATAGGTTTTGATTTCATGGACCATGATAGATGGGTCTATCTCAGGCATTTCTTCATAGGACCAGGCAAAAATATCTTGAAATTCCTTGAAAAGTGTTTTGTATGCTTCAGATTCTTCTGCTGAGCAGTTCTGCCCAACATGAACATGCTCAAGAGTGTCAGGCTTGACTGATATGTCGATTGGATTCATTTTAGTAATGTTGCATAGATTTCCTTCAAATTCAGTGTTCTGCAACAATACAGGAGTTTGAGGAGTATGGACAATATCAGAACTAAAGAGAGATGCAAAATCATGGTCTGTCGAACTGGTGTTTGGGAGGATTCATTCGTACTCGTGATCTCCATAATGGACTTGTCAGAAGGAAAAGTCTGGGAGAGATAATCTAGAGTAGGAAGAGAGGGTTCTAACCAGTAGGGAAGGTGGTAGGGATTCAAAGCCACCAGATGAATATTATCAGTGTGGTCATCAAAAAGGGTTTACACAACGTTGTGCATTGCTTCGTGTAGACTCAATGAGGTTGACTCAACAACTTTTTTTCCCTTGGGATCATAACCAAATGAATAAATCATATTTACTGTCGCTATTTCTATGTTAGGAGGAGCTGACAGGAACACCCCCATAAGGGAAGAATCCTTCAACATGCCTATCCCAATCGACTGGTAAGGAGGAGGAGACTGACCTAACATAGGGATGCTATTTGTCATAAGGGTAGTAACATCCGGCATATAGAAATAAATCTGATTAATTGTTACAATATTCCCTATGTGGAAATTGGAGGGTTCAAAATACCGTTGAAGCGACAGCAATCATGGCATAAAACCTATTTCTTCCTTGCAGGAGATTGTAGTCTAACGGGGCATCCACCACTTCTACTTGAACGGAAACATTTTTTCCCCTAAGTTCAACCAAAAGTGCTAGTATGAGACCATGTGGATGGAAATATCGTCCATCAAAGGCTTCTAGGTTCATCAATGATTTCATAAGCTCAGGAGAGCCAAGGGCTTTCCAACAAGATAGGGACAAAATTGAAGTTGAAGCTCCTTCATCTAAGACATTTCTAAAGACCTTTTTCCCAACTAATTTTGTCATGATTTGAAAATCCAGTTGGTGAGGCATCCTATACTTATAGTTCTCAACATTGAAATGAATCAAATTAATGTTTTCTTGGTCTAAGGCTCTATTGCAGCTGCAACTATTTCCCAAATTTTCTAAAATTTTGGACCCTCCTTTAAATTTTGTCCTACTTGGATTTGTTTTGAATTGCTGAACTATGTTGTTTTCTGCTACAAATTTGGATCTTGAGGTTGAGTTGGGGTAAATTGTTTGCCATTTTCAGAGGTGAATGACTATCTTTTGTTTAACATGAACTTGAAATTTTGTCTTTTCGCTGTCGGAAGTCTTTCGAATAATGAATCGGGGCTGTAGTTCTCTACGCAGCCGCCGTTGCGGAAGCTAAATAATGAGTGATCCGATCTAAAGCCTTGTTTTTTCACCGATGGTTTATCTTTTTCACTTATTATTTTCACTTTTTGACTTTCAGTGATGTTTGCTTATCACTGTCAGAGCATTAGTCTTCTAGGTTACCGCCGTTATGGAGGGAAAATGGCAAATTTTCCGAAGATTTAGTTATTACCCTCACCGATTCCGTGGTTTATTGATTTTTATTTTGGTTTTCTCTTCACTATCAGAACATTTCATGACTTTGATCGAAAGTTGTAGTCTGATTGCTTTCTACCATTGTGGCTCCTGAGCGAACTAAACATCCGCCATATAGCTTTTTCGCTTGCCGATGGTTTGTTATGGTTTTCACCGATATGTTTTATTTGTTGTGGATCCCTTAGTCTGATTGTTTTCCATCATTGTGGCCCCTTAGCGAACTAATCGTCTGATGTTGTATTCATTCCGATGTCCAATGCTACAGTTTTTAATGTTTTATTTTGTAGAAGTTTTATTTTGCTGCAGAACCATTAGGTTGTATGGCTCCCGCCGTTGCGGATGCACAGTACACTATCTCTCTGACGTTTTAGTTGGTTCATCTGTCGATACCTTACTAGTTAGTGGCTCCACTATCCGATGCATGATTACGGTGGCACTTAGTGTTTTTCCTCGTCGACATTGTGAAGACTAGAGTCTATCTGTCGCCCGCCGTTGCGACTCCTTGATGAACTAATCGCCTGATCTTTGGTTAGTCCGCTTGCCGATGAAGTTTTTCTCGCCGACATTTTTTTCACCGAATTCTATATATAGGATGGGGTTATTATTTTATTCTTACCCTTGTGAATTCAGGTCTGCCTCCGTCCTCGTTGTCGAACTGTGCATCCGTGCTTAGTTGTCAGGATTTCGTGCATTTCGGGTGCTGCCATGGAAGTGTTGGACCATCCCATCGATTGCAACTCATTGCCAGGTAGGCCAACCATGTTTTGTATTTCCTTTTGATTGTATTGGTTCATTTTGGGAACTAGGTTCTTTCCTTGGTTGGTTTTCCCATCGTGGGTGGTTAACCGTATAGATTGATGAATGTGTATCCAAACAGCGTGAGGTATTAGTCGGTTTCACAGTTTTACGGTGGGGGGTTTTCTTTTCTTGAGCTTGTTTGAACCGTTATGGAAACTCAAACCCGGTCCGAAGGTTTAGGAAGTTGGTGCAGATAAGCATTACGCTATCTACACCGGTTTTTGTGGGTTGCTTATGGCCGTCTGGGGAGGGAGTTTTCAATTTTTGTTCCATCGTGGGAATTTACCCTATTTTTCTGGGAAGCTGGAGGTTTTGATTCTTGTTCAGACTGGGAATTCTGCGTAGGGCCTCATTTTCAAAGACGAACCTCACTGATAGGATGTTTCATTTTGGCGATGAATTGGATTGCATTTTCAGTTTAATAATGTATATTACAAAATCAGCAGCTCGTACAAAAAGGAATTGGAGCAGTTTCATTTTGGGGAAATGAGCTTCCACAGGAATGACTCCCAAAAGAAGGTTGCAGAGCATTGCAAAGAAGAAAATGTTCATTTTGAATATGCAAATTTCTGGACAAGGATGAAGAAGTCTTCAAGAATGCAAGGAACATGAATGCATTGAAGAGAAGATTTAAATAGAAGATCACCAGTGTGGGAGGTAAGGGCAAAACCGCACACAAGAAATCCGAAGAAGAGGAGGCCAAGAAAAGGGAAGATGATGCTAGGATACTAGCACAGGAGGCTGAAATTTGGCTTAAGAATGAATAAGAAGAAAGAAAGAAAGATGAGAACATCGGGGGTTTAAATCCCTAACAACCCTGTTTTTGAAGTCCACTTTCCAAGGGTGATGGGGCTGGTGTAGATTTCTACACCTTATTGTCTGTAGGAGAATTCACCTTGCTAGAGGTGAGGAGTATAAGAATGATGAGCCACCCTGCAGGTCTATATCAGCCAGAAGCAATGTGACACTTCTTCCAGATCCCACGTATAACAATGTTACCCGGTGGGGAAGGAGGTGGGAGATGTGACTAGACTGGAGAAGGATGCCGAATACCTCGCCAGTCTGTGCCCATGTGGAAAGATGCATTTGAATGCAGTGGAATCACACACCTCAAAGTATAGAAGCAAGCATCATACTCATCATCCGTCGTGGTAGCTGAACGAGTCGAACTGTTCGTCGGGCCGAATAAAGCCACTAGCGCAATAATGTTTGTTTCTAATTGTAAAATGTGGTGAAATTCCACTCTCTACACTGTTAATGCCGGATGGCGACTCGTAACAGTTTTTGATTCTGTAGTCTCAACATTAGGATTGTATAAAAACGCTCTCGATAGAGGGAGAAAGGAGTTAGTGAATTGGATTGGGAAACAATCCTGGGCTGAGGCTCCCATTTGTAAAGCTTGATGCCTGTGTATGAATAAATTGCAGTGGAAGACTGTCATTCACAACAAATATTCCTATGTTACTGTTTTTCCCAATAAGTGCTTCCCTTTTACACGTAAATTGTGCTTTCTTGTCTTCACTCCATTTTTTTTATTGCTTTTCATGCCTGCGACATAGGTTATAGTGGTTCAGAATTCATACTTGTTATGCTCCGACTGTTGTTCTAGGAATTAACAATGGTCCTTCTAAATTTACATGGAATTCATATTTCCAATGCTCCATGTGATGGACTGTCAATCCTTGTCCTCTAAAACACCCACTAAAATCTCCTAATTGGGAAATCAGCAGCTATCTTGCCTCCGTTGGCTACCTTTCATCATTCTTTCACTGTGTAATCATTTCTTGCACAAGTTTCAACTCCATTGTCCCATGATGCCTTATCCCTTGATAATCCCACCATGCACCTTCCTCAACATACTTTTCCCCATTCAAGATCCTAGCCCCTTGATTATGCTGATTGAAAATCCTTTGTGAAGTAGGATGTGGTGACACACAAGACTGACAACCTTATGTAGAGCTTCTCCAGTGACGAACGAGAGATCCATCTCTAACTATGCAGGGCCGGAGGCATAGCCTAAAGTGGTTCTACTGTTTCCTGAGAGCGACATCCCCTCGCTCAACCTTGGGGGCCCAAAATCCTGGTGCTGACAAACTGGCGTCGTTTCCAGGGAACAGTTGAAGATCCTCCCCAGGAAGAACGACAAAGATTTAGATCTGACTGTTGATGGTGAATAATCTATCAGACACCAAGAAGGTTGAGCACTTTTCACCTAGGGACTCCACTCGAGAAGGATTCAGACTTCAGCGACTCCACTGGTGATGCGATCCAGAAAATATAATGACCGAGGAAGGTTGGTTGATCCCTCCTAGAAAATGGGCCCCTCATAAAGCTCAAAAATGCACGGTGGGAGGTCCAAGCACTCGAGTCCACGTTTCTTCTAGGATGCCTTATCCTACCTTGTAATTTTGCTCTTGTCTTTTCTGAAATTTGTCAAAAAATATTTCTCTGGCCTAGCTCATCCTGAGCAGATCCATGGACATATTCCTGTATATCCTTCTTTACAAACCGAAAGCATTGCATCATCTTGTACATCTGATTTCGGCCTAGATTTTCATCTGAGGGCCCTCGATATTAGAGGAAATCCCTGTGAAATTCATGAAAGATCGGGCGATAGTTTGGCTATCGTACCTAACCTTGTCTCTCCCACCTCTCCAAGCCAATATAAACCACTGCAATTACCTCATGTTCTCAACGATTTTCCCGCAAAATATTACAAGTACCTCCCCAAGTTCGACGGAGAATCTTAAAACTTGACTGCTGAGAAACATGTACAAGCCTTTGAGCATTTCTCTAATCTATTTGAGATAGAACATGATGATGTCTGCATGCAGACGTTCGCTTTATCCTTTCAAAGGGATGCCAAAGTCTGGTTTAAACACTTGCAGCCTAAGTTCATCAACTCTTGGGAAGAGATTTCTTGCACATTCTTGAGTTTTTGGGGAAGGAGCCATCCATTGGAGCATATGCTTTCAGAGTTTTATTCTTTGAGGAGACATGAAGGTGAGGCCATATCCAGTTTTAATAGAAGATTCACAAGATTTTATTATAACATGCCTAAGGAAATTCAACCTCTTGAGAACACTACTAAGATCTATTATGCAGCCACCTTTCCTCCTGACCTGTCCTTGCTTCTTTTGGAGAGAAAATTGACCACCCTGCAGCAGATGTTCGCTGATTGCTTGGAGGTTGAGGAAAACCTTAAGATGTCTAGGAAGTTGTTAGATCAGGACAATGGTGGTGAAATAATGGATGCATACAAATTGGTTGGGCCCTACAAGAAAAAGAAGGAAGCCTACAGCCCGTCAAAGACCTCTCATGATATACAGAAAGATGACCGATCTGAGGCTAAAATAAACGGTCCCGCAGGACTATTCTCTAAAGATGGTGAGCTGCCCCGCTCCTGGTCAACTAAAGACAATTTTCAGAAGGATCTTAGTGTGCCTGTGTATGATGAATATGAAGAAGTGTACCTACAGAACGAGCCAGCTATTGAAACGACACCTTCTGATGAAAGAAGTCAAAGTGCAATGCAAAATTAGGTGGTCGAAGTGAGAAAAGATGATGAGGGCACTGGAGTTGATAGATTACCCTTATGCTATGCCTCTTTTGAATTGATAAGGCATATAATCAAGGCCTACAAGCAAAAGCAGAAAGAAATGGAGGTGGTGCAGGCCAAAAACTTGTACAAAAAGGGAGGCAGATGCATCAATTTATAGATAAACACTTTTTGTGATACTCCATTTTTAGGAACGCCGCCTCACCCGGAAGAATTTTTCCTACTCGGTTCCAATGGAGAAGCTAAGGACCCCCCTCTTGAAGAACATCAAACCTTCACTACAGAAATTTCAGACAAAGAGAGGGATATTTCGTTAGAGAAATATTCTGAGGAGATAAATTTGGACTTAGTTGAAACAGTGAAGAGAATGCTGATACCTAGGAAGAACTTTCGAACCAGGCCATCAGGAGAGTATGATACAGCCACTCTCCAGACTCCTTACAGGTTTATAGCACTGATGCTAAATAGAGTGTTTAGGAGAGCTCATGGTAAAAGTTTCAATTTGGGATGGATTCCCATTATTTTTTATGTGGCCACCCAGGGACTGTATTCAACTGGGCAAACATTGTGTCGAACAGCCTCTCAGCTTGCATATATTCAGCTTTGGGAGGGGTGTCCCAGAAGAAGTCTGAGTTCTATATGAGCTCCATCCTATTGGACTGTATATTATGTACCCAGCCATTCATAGCCTTAAGATGCAATTGGGACAGAGACAGAACCCCTGTGTACACTACATACAAATTGTTGTGGGCACACAAATATTATAGCCACTATAAGGAGATATGTGAACATTTTACTATGCCTTTGTACACTTTAATATTCTTAACAGAATGCAACTGTATGTCAGAGGAGGCATTCAAAGTCATTGCGGAACATGGGAGTTATTATTTGACTGAAGAGGGGATGTACATTAGAATGTATGGGATCTCTAGGGCACCTTCTCTACTACCTCAGTATGCCATTGATTATGTGGTACATAAAGAAGCAGTTAGGTAGGTGTATCTGGATGGTGTCAGAATATTTTTGTTTGAACATAAGAAGGAATCCTACCCTGCTATTCCTTTTTGGATAGGAAATTATAAGTTTGCAAATATTAAACGAGCTGTCGATTTTGTACAGGAATTGGAGCAGTTTCATTTTGGGGAAATGAGCTTCCACAGGAATGACTCCCAAAAGAAGGTTGCAGAGCATTGCAAAGAAGCAAATGTTCATTTTGAATATGCAAATTTCTGGGACAAGGATGAAGAATTATTTAGGAATGCAAGGAACATGACTACATTGAAGAGAAGATTTAAACAGAATATCACCAGTGTGGGCGGTAAAGGGAAAACTGCACAGAAGAAAGCTGAAGAAGAGGAGGCCAAGCAAAGGGAAGAGGATGCTAGGAGACTAGCACAGGAGGCTGAAAGTTGGCTTAAGAATGAAGAAGAAGATAGAAATAAAGATGTAGAAGAAGAAGCAAAGAAGGAAGAATATGAAAAGAAAAAGAAAGAAGAAGAAAGAAAGAAAGAAGAGGGAAGATGAAGAAATCAAGAAAAAACAAAAGGAAACTAAAGGTCTGAGACTGACAGGATCCAAAACAAACCAGCAAACTACTGATCCTATGGATACACAAGAAGCAGAGGATCATACCAATCAAGAGCCTGCTGCAACCTCTAGCAGCACCCAAGAACAGGTTTTGTTTTCTGGATTGAATCTGATACCTTTTATGCAAAAGGAGGGAGAAGAGGTCCCTGATTTCAGCACCATCTTTTATGACAAAGAGAAGAAGAGGATTGTCAAGAGAACGGAGAAAAAATTCGAAACAGGATGACAATCGAGTATGATTATTACTGATAAAAATTTGGTGCATGGGACTAATGCAGATCCACGACTGACAGCTAGGGCTGGGGTAGCATTAACCCAAGCCACTGAAGACAATGTAGATAGACTGATGACAGACCTTGAGCAATCAAGGAAAAATGATGCTCAATTAAAGGACACTCTCAGAAAAGAGAGGGATGAAGGTAACAATTTAAAGAGGAAGTTTGAAGATATGCATAATGAAATGAGAACTTCAAAGGCAGAATTCCAAACTCTGCAGGAAAGCAACTTGGCCTTGGAATTCTCAGTAGAGAAGAATGAACGAGAGGCTCAGAATAGTCTAGCAGAACTACAAAAGTTACAACTAGAATATCAAGGGTTGAAGACAGAGAACAATGATTTCAAAGTATCATATGAAACTTTGAGTGCAGAAAAGGATCAGCTGCAGAGAAAAGTTGTTGATCTGGAGACACAGAGGGCCATCATAGAAGAAAGGGAAAAACAATACCAAGTGTAGGTGGAAATATTTAAAGGATAGATTGCCTCATTAACAGCATCACTGAAGGATGCCAGTGAACAACAAATTGATATCCAGCCTATAAAGGAGCATGTCCTATCCCAACGAAGAAGAATGCACCAACTGCATGTATCTATTGAGGAAGAAAGATGTAAAATCTTACAAATAGATAGTACGTTGGAGGAAATTTTGGAAACTACCTCATATTTTGTAGATAGGTCTCCGGACATTTTGGAAGTCCTGAATGGAAGGATAGTAAGGATAGAAACCAATGAAGAAATCCCTGCAGATTTACCAACTAAAGATCAACATAGCGTAAATTAGGATTATGACTTGTTAGAGTTTGAAATAAACACTGCAGAAGAATTCAAGAAGACTGTGAAGAAAACGAGAGCAGCCTGTACTGAATACTGCAGAAGGGTGCTGGTCACCTACAACAAATGTCAAGTGGCTGCAGAACAAAGACTAGATGCATTACCAAAGCATGAGCTATTCACAGAACTACTACAGAGCAGATACCAGGAGGATGAACAGAAGATGCAACAGGTCAAATATTGAGGTGAGCAGATCCTGAAAAATGCAGTAGCTCATTTAGAAGTCAGCATCCATTTACTTAAATATCAGCTACGTTTGAGTCCGGCATGAATTGAGCTGGTTAAGAAATAGGCTGCAAAATATGAAATAAATATCCGGTTTCTTGAACCTTCAGATTTTGAAAGAATAGCAGCAGAGGACCAATTGTGGAAGAATTTCATCAATGATCAAGCGAGGCCCTCTTCATGAAAATGCTTTATTAATTTTTGTTTTGAATGTAATGTATCATATAATGTATGAGCATTCACTAATGGACAAATTTTGGGAATGGAAACGTTGGGGAAGGCCAAGAGTCACTTTGGGGCAACCCAAAAGTTTTTCCTTTTGTATAACTATAGGAGAGTTAGTTATAGAATAGGATTTTTTCCCATTGAGATTTGTGAGTCTGATGTAAGAAGAACTTGTTAACACTTTATTTTTAACAGTTGATTCGAGGGCTTGACAGAAGTTCAGTAAGGGTCCCAGGCCCTCGAATCTCATGTGACCATCCTTCAATGAGGAAAGCGGCAGGTGTATTGTAGCATTAGGCACAATCCCTATTCGAGCGCTGTAATTGATTGGAGGATCAAGGGTTCTGAACCACTTCGCACGAGCAAACATGCACGATCAAAGTTTCTGTCCTAGAGTGCGAAACATGTTAAAGACTGGTGGCTTTCGATGGTTGAGATGAAGCTTGGGGAATATCTACGACCTACAATAATTTTGCACTACATACTTGTGCGGATAAAGCCACAATCTCAAATCGCGAAAAGGGGTAGAGGTCGCAAAGATCAATGGCCACGATGAAGAAGAGGGTAGATCTAGGGCTATGGTTCATTTCGCAAGGTGAACTAGCACGAACGAATATTTGAGTTCTCTGTTGCGAAAAAGGGTGGGGCCCACTCTGATCGATGGCTGCAGGAGGGTCGACCTTGATTGACAGCTCAGAAGGTGTCATGATCCCAAAACTGCCCATAGTGTTCAGAAGAGAAAGGTTGGCGGTAGGATGAACGGAACGTGGATGGCGGGTATGGAAGATTCTTTTGATCAAATGACTAAGAAAGACTCCCGAGGTGTATATCTCCCACCTAGTGTGGAAATGACAGTAGAGGGGGCGTTCACACGTGTAATCTGCCTCATCACATATTGGTAGATTCCTCCGACTCCATTCGGGGTATGCCTAAGGTGGAAGTCTTGTCTAGTGGCATAGTTTTTCTGGTTCATGGGTGTGGCACATGTTCACTTCAAGGGGATCCATCCCGGTGAGGTGGCTTTTGAATGAGCTGGCCTACGGAAGGGAGGAAGGTAGCCAAAAAATCTCCTACTCACATGAGGCAAAACCTACACAGCATGGGATCATCCATTTCATGAAGTATGAGCAATAATCTACTATACCAGATGGCGTCCACAACTGCTCCCCGCAACAGACAGTAGGGAGCCACGGCCGAGGAATCTAAATGACTAGATCCCCAGCAAGTAAAGGATCGCCTTGCTTGCGTCTTTGCACATGTTGAGATCAGATACACTCGATGACAGAATGTGCAAGGATGTTTACTAGCCCATGCAAAGATCAATCCCAAAGCCCTATAAATCCTGCCTTTAGTTCAACTAGAGTGAACCAACATATATCCAAAAGAAGCTGAGTTCTTCTCTTCCACGAAGTTGTAGAGGCCTGATAAAGTTTGATGATGAAGATCTATTTTGAAAAGCTTGTCCATCTGGGGGTGTTGATGGTTGGAGAGCAGGTTCCACGCTCACTCGTCACCTTGGTATTTGCATGCCAATGGTGACACCAACCATTAGGGCCTAGATGTGATACCCGCATCTCCGATGATGCAATACCTGGACACTTACTCCCTGTAGGTGTTTTTCTAGGAACCCTTGATACCATTGCACCCACCAAATCCTCCACAGAAAGGAACAGCCATTGGTTGTTCTCTGTGTAAACATTCATTCAGATGAGAGCATCAGGGGTTTAAAGCCCTAACAGCCCTATTTGTGAATTCCACTTTCCAAGGGTGATGGGGCTGGTGTAGATATTCTACACCTTATTGCCTGCGGGAGAATTCACCACACTAGAGGTGAGGAGTATAAGAATGATGAGCCACTCTGCAGGTCTATATCAACCAGAAGCAATGCGGCACTTCTTCAAGAGCCCATGTATAACAATGTTACCCGGTGGGGAAGGAGGTGGCAGATGTGACTAGACTGGAGAAGGATGCTGAATACCTCACCAGTGTGTGCCCATGTGAAAAGTTGCATTTGAACACGGTGGAAGCAAACACCTCAAAGTATAGAAGCAAGCATCATACTCATCATCCGTCGTGGCAATCGAACGTGTCGAACTATTATCCAGGATGAATAAAGACACTAGCGCCATAATGTTTGTTTCTATTTGTAAAACGTGGCGATAGTCCACTCTCTGCAACTGTTAACGTCGGATGGAGACTCGTAGCATTTTTTTATTCTATAGTCTCAGCATTAGGATTGTATAAAAATGCTCCTGATAGAGGCAGAAAGGAGTTAGTGAATTGGATTGGGAAACAATCCCAGGCTAAGGCTCCCATTTGTAAAGCTTGATGCCTATGTATGAATAAATTGCAGTGGAACAGTGTCATTCATAGCAGAGATTCCTGTGTTGTTGTTTTTCCCAATAAGTGCTTCCCTTTTATGTGTAAATTGTGCTTTCTTGTCTTCACTCCATTTTGTTTATTGCTTTTCATGCCTGCGACATAGGTGTAGTGGTTCGAAATTCATACTTGTTATGCTTCGACTGTTGTTCTAGGAATTAACAATGGTTCTTCTCAAGTTACATGGAATTCATCTCGCCGATGCTCCATGTGATGGACGGTCCCTCCTTGTCCTCTAAAACGCCCGGTAAAATCTCCTGATTGGGAAATCAACAACTATCTTGCCTCTGTTTGCTACCTTTCATCATTCTCTCATGTGTAATCATTTCTTGCGCAAGTTTCAAATCCATTTTCCCATTGTCCCTTATCCCTCGATAATCCCACCATGCACTTTCCTCAATATACTTTTCCCCATTCAGGATCCTACCCCTCTAATTATGCTGATTGAAAATCCTCCCTTGAAAATCCTTTGCAGAGTAGGCTCTTGTGACACACAAGACTGACAACCTTATGTGGAGCTTCTCTAGTGACAAACAAGAGATCCCTCTCTAACTGCACAGGGCCAGAGGCATAGCCTAAAGTGGTTCTACTATTTCCCAGGATTGGCCTCCCCTCGCTCGACCTTGGGGCCCCAAAATACCGGTGCTAACAAACTGGTGCCATTGCCGAGGATGAGTGGAATATCCTCCCCAGGAAGAACAACAAATATTTAGATCTGACTGTTGATGGCGAACAATATGTTAGACACCAAGAATTTTGAGCACTTTTCACCTGGCGACTCCACTCTTGAAGGATTCAAACTTCAGTGACTCCGCTGGTGGTGCGATCCAGAAAATATAATGACCGAGGAAGGCTGTCCAATCCCGCCTAGAAAATGGACTCCTCATAAAGCTCAAAAATGCACAGTGGGAGGTCCAGGCACTCAAGTCCGCGTTTCTTCCAGTATGCCTTATCCTACCTTGTAAGTTTGCTCTTGTCTTTTCCGAAATTTATCAAAATAGCTTTCTCTAGCCTAGCTCATCCTGAGCAAAGCCATGCACATATTCTTGTATATCCTTTTTTATGAACCAAAAGCGTTGCGTCATCTTGTACATCTGATTTCAGCCTAGATTTTCATCTGAGGGCTCTTGATGTCAGAGGACACCCCTGTGAAATTCATGAAACCTTGGGCGATAGTTTGGCTATCATACCTAACCTTGTCTCCCCCACCTCTCCAAGCCAATATAAACTACTACAATTACCTCCTGTTCTACATGATTTTCCTACAAAATATTACAAGTACGTCCCCAAGTTCAACGGAGAATCTGAAAACTTGACTGCTGAGGAACATGTACAAGCCTTTGAGCATTTCTCTGATATGTTTGAGATAGAACATGATGACATCTGCATGCGGACGTTCACTCTATCCTTATAAGGGGATGCCAAATTCTTGTTTAAACACTTACAGCCTAAGTCCATCAACACTTGGGAAGAGCTTTCTTGCACATTCTTGAGGTTTTGGGGAAGGAGCCGGCCATTGGAGCAGATTCTTTCATAGTTTTATTCTTTGAGGAGACATGAAGGTGAGCCATATCCAGTTTTAATAGAAGATTCGCAATGTTTTATTATAACATGCCTAAAGAAGTTCAACCTCTTGAGAATGCTGCTAAGATCTATTATGCAGCCGCCTTTCCTCCTAACGTGTCCTTGCTTCTTTTGGAGAGAAAATCGACCACCCTACAGAAGATGTTCGTTGATTGCTTGGACGTTGACGAAAACCTTAAGATGTTTAGGAAGCTGTCAAATCAGGACAATGGTGGTGAAATAATGGATGCATACAAACTGGTTGGGCCCTACAAGCAAAAGAAGGAGGCCTACATCCTGTCA
The DNA here is from genome assembly GCA_001517045.1 of Pseudotsuga menziesii. Taxonomy (NCBI): domain Eukaryota; kingdom Viridiplantae; phylum Streptophyta; class Pinopsida; order Pinales; family Pinaceae; genus Pseudotsuga; species Pseudotsuga menziesii. The sequence goes on along the minus strand of LPNX010650912.1, from coordinate 182,740 downwards.
AATACTTCTCATGATATATAGAAAGATGACCGGTCTGAGGCTGAAATAAACGGTCCCGCAGGACTATTCTCTGAAGATGGCAACCTGCCCTGCTCCTGGTCAACTAAAGATGATTTTGAGAAGGATCTTGGTGCACCTGTGTATGACAAATATGAAGAAGAGTACCTGCAGAATGAGTCGGTTGTTGAAACGACACCTTCTGATGAAAGAAGTCAAAGTGCAATGCAAAATTAGGAGGTCGAAGTGAGAAAAGATGATGAGGGCACTGGAGGTGATAGATTACCCTTATGCTATGCCTCTTTTAAATTGATAAGGCATATAATCAAGGCCTCCAAGCAAAAGCAGAAAGAAACAAAGGTGGTGTAGGTCGAAAACTTGTACAAAAAGGGAGGCAGATGCAGCAGTTTACAGGTAAACACTTTTTCTGATACTCCATTTTCAGGATCACCACCTCACCCAGAATAAGTCTGCCTAATTGGCTCCAATGGAGAAGCTGAGGACCTCCCTCTCGAAGCACATCAAACCTTCGCTGAAGAAATTTCGGATGAAGAGAGGGATATTCCGTTAGAGAAATATTCTGAGGGTCCTCGTCTGCAATATCCTAAGTGTCAGCCTGACGACTCCCTAGAAGAGAGAAGCTCTAGATAGCTTTCCCATGAGCAGGTGACAGAATGTGCTGGAGATTGCCATGAATTCTATGACCCCATGGCCAAATACATGGAGGGTCTGGGTGAAGGCAATGATTGGTCATGTCTCGGCCTTAAACATCATTTTTTTTATCATTCCCTTCTCCCATTATCTATTTCATTTTTTTCCATCAAGCACCATGCAAGAACAAGAATATTAGGAAAGTTTCTTTATTGGCTTCACTGGAAGTTCGACTTCACTTAGTTGGACTTATGTACAAAATTAGGTAGAGTAGGTAGGAGAAAATAAGCTCATATATTATCGAGCATTTCCTTCATTACTGTTTTCAATTTGTTCCCATTTTCAGTTACCAACACAAGTTTACAGTCGCTAGCATTATTTGCAACAGTGACACAAATTTGTTGGAGCAGTAGCATGAAGTAGAATAGAGGTGTCCAAGAAAAGCTGAAGGAAGCCCAATCAATTCAGCACTTGGTCTACGGGGGTTCATTGCTACCTCGCTTGGAGGATAGCATCCCTTATGGAGCCAGTTGTTAACACTCCATTTTTAACAGTTGATTCGAGGGTTTGACAGAGGTTCGGTAAGGGTCCCATCCCATCGAATCTCATGTGACCATCCTTCAACAAGGAAAGTGGCAGGTGTATTGTAGCATTGGGCACGATCCCTATTCGAGGGCTGCGATTGATCGAAGGAGGATCAACGGTTCTGAACCACTTCACACAAGAAAACATGCGCGATCAAAGTTTATGTCTTGGAGTGTGAAACATGTTAAAGACCAGTGGCTTTCGACAGTTGAGATGAAGCTTGGGGAAGATCTACAGCCTACAATAATTTCACACTCCATACTTATGTGGATAAAACCGCAATCTCAAACCGTGAAAGGAGTAGAGGTCACAAAGATCAACAATCGTGATGAAGAAGAGGGTATATCTATGTCTATGGTTCATTTCGCAAGGAGAACTAGCACAGACAAATATTTGAGTTCTCCATTGCAAAAAAGGGCGGGGTCCACTCTGATCGACAGCTGCAGGAGGGTCAATCTCGATCGACAGCTCAGAACGTGTCACGATCCCAAAACTGCCCACAGTGTTCAGAAGAGAAGGGTTGGCAATAGGATGAACGGAACATGGACAGTGGATAAGGAAGATTCATTTGATCAGATGGCTAAGAAAGACTCCCAAGGTGCAGATCTCCCACCCAGTGTGGAAAGGACAGTGGAGGGGCATTCACACGTGTAATCTGCCTCGTCGTAGATTGGCCTATTCCTCCGACGCCATTCGGGGTATGCCTGAGGAGGAAGTCTTGTCTAATGGCATAGTTTTTTCGATTCACGGGTGTGGTGTGTGTTCACTTCAAGGGGAGCCATCCCGGTGAGGTGGCTTTTGCATGAGCTGGCCTACAGAAGGGAGGAAGGTAGTTGAAAAATCTGCTACTCACATAAGGCAGATCCTACACAACGTGGGATCATCCATTTCATGAAGTATACAGCATGGATCTATTGTACCATATGGCCTCCACAACTGCTCCCCGCGGCAGATAGTAGGGCGCCACGACCGATGAAGCCAAATGACTAGATTCCCAGCAAGTAAAGGATCACCCTACTCGTGTCTTTGCACATGTTGAGATCAGATACACTCGATGACAGAATGTGCAAGGATGTTGACTAGCCCACTCAAATATCAATCCCAAAGCCCTATAAATCCTACCTTCCATTCAACCAGAGTGAACCAACATATCTCGGAAAGAAGCTAAGTTTTGCTCTTCCACAATGTTGTAGAGGCTTGATAAAGCTTGATGATGAAGATCTGGTTTGAAAATCTTATCCATCTGGGGGTGTTGATGGTTGGTCAATAGGTTCCATGCTCACTCGTCGCCTTGGTATTTGCATTCCAATGGTGCCACCAGCCATCGGGGTGTAGACCTAATACCCGCATCTCCGACGACGTGAGACCTGGACACTTACTCATGCCCACCAAAGCCTCCATAGAAAGGAATAGCCATTGGTCGTTCTCTGTGTAAACATTCATTCATATGAGAGAGTCAGGGGTTTAAAGCCCTAACAACCCTGTTTTTGAAGTCCACTTTCCAAGGGTGATGGGGCTGGTGTAGATCTTCTACACCTTATTTCCTGCGGGAGAATTCACCTCACTAGAGGTGAGGAGTATAAGAATGATGAGCCACTCCACAGGTATATCCAGAAGCAATGCGACACTTCTTCCAGAGCCCATGTTTAACAATGTTACCTAGTGGGGAAGGAGGTGGGAGATGTGACTAGAATGGAGAAGGATGCCAAATACCTCGCCAATGTGTGCCCATGTGGAAAGCTGCATTTGAACGCAGTGGAAGCACACACCTCAAAGTATAGAAGCAGGCATCATACTCATCATCCATCGTGGCGGTCGAACGTGTCGAACTATTAGTCAGGCCGAATAAATCCACTAGCGCCATAATGTTTGTTTCTATTTGTAAAATGTGGTGATAGTCCACTCTCTACACTGTTAACGCCGGATGGCGACTCGTAATAATTTTTTATTTTGTAGTCTCAGCATTAGGATTGTATAAAAATGCTCCCAATAGAGGGAGAAAGGAGTTAGTGAATTGGATTGGGAAAAAATCCCGGGCTGAGGCTCCCATTTCTAAAGCTTGATGCTTGTGTATGAATAAATTGCAGTGGAAGACTATCATTCACAGTAGAGATTCTTGTGTTGGTGTTTTTCCCAATAAGTGATTCCCTTTTACGTCGAAATTGTGCTTTCTTGTCTTCACTCCATTTTGTTTATTGCTTTTCATGCCTGCAAGATAGGGTATAGAGGTTTGGAATTCATACTTGTTATGCTCTGACTGTTGTTCCAAGGATTAACAATGGTTCTTCTAAAGTTACATGGAATTCATCTCGCCGATGCTCCATGTGATGGACTATCCCTCCTTGTCCTCTAAAACTCCCACTAAAATCTCCTGATTGGGAAATCAGCAGCTATCTTGCCTCTGTTTGCTACCTTTATTCATTCTTTCATCTGTAATCGTTTCTTGCATGGGTTTCAACTCCATTTTCCCATGGTCCCTTATCCCCCGATAATCCCACCATGCACCTTCCTCAACATACTTTTCCCCATTCAGGATCCTAGCCCCCTGATTATGCTGATTGAAAATTCTTTGCAGAGTAGGCTTTGGTGACACACAAGACTGACAACCTTATGTGGAGCTTCTCTGATGATGAACGAGAGATCCCTATCTGACTGTATAGGGATGAAGGAACAGCCTAAAGTGGTTTTGTTGTTTCCCAAGATTGGCCTCTGTGGAAATTGAACCCAATGATAGAACAATTACACTCACAACAATTATCAATTGTACAAGCAAAATCACTCACAAAAGAGACTGAATATGGAGCTGATCACTAAACTGTATTGAATAAGTGTACAATAACCAAAACTGTAATAGCATAGGCTTCTGCATTAAATAATTACATAAGGGATTCGAATGCATGAGGAGGCAATTCGAATCTAGTCAAAAGCAGGCTTACCAAAATTAAGCAAATCCCCCATAGGTGCATAAAGTAGTTTCCAAATCAGTCAAGGAGCTCACGAATTGGAAAAATCACTTAGGCAAGATAAAAGGTTATGGAAGGACAACTCATACATTCTTTTCATAGGAGAAAAGAGTGGAGGATGTGGAGGACAAAAAACTAGTTAACCTCACCTAGTCAAACTTTCCCAATTGCCTTAAAGCACTGAAAAAGCAGTCAATAAAGCAGAAAAAGCAGAAGGGCGCTTAGGAGGCCAGGAATAAAGCATATTTTATTCCTTGAGGTTTCCCAAGTGCTCCATGAGTCAAAATAGGCAAGTTTGACCACTATGGATAGGTAGATGACAACTTGCATAAGGTGGAATCATGAAACTAGGAAAATAAGACAAAAATGATTAATTTAATGTCTAAGGTAGCTAGCTATGGGTTGATTATTCTAACATCCCCCCTTAAGCCTGACTTATGAGTAATATATCAGAAGATTATAGGGCCTAGCAACAAGGATTATTCACCCTTTACATACTGCATGTCCATTTAACCAAGGAAAGAGGCAAAAAACCACATGGGAAAATCCTCCCTTAAACATGGACTGTAAAACAAAATTTGGAAATATTGTCTTCACTCATGCTTCACAGCATGATTAGAAATCCCCAACAATGATTTGAGATTGCTGAAGGTCTTCTCACAAAATTCTTTGGTGAAGATATCAGCTACTTGTTCTGAAGATGAACAGAAGAGTAGGTGAATGGTGCCATCATGCACAAGCTCTTTGATGTAGTGCATATGGATCTCAATGTGTTTGATTCTCTGCTTCTGAATTGGATCATTGCAAATTCGAATGGTACTCTAGTTATCACAGTAGATGGTAGTTGAGTACTCTGATTCGAAGCCACACTCTCCAAGTAACCCCTGCAACCATAAACATTGAGTTGCTGCATTGACAATTCCTCTGTACTCTGCTTCTGTAGATGAGAGTGCAATGGCACTCTGTTTCTTGCTTGACCAACTGATTGGCCCTTATGCAAGCATGAACACATATCTTGATGTGGACTTTCTATTTGTTCTATCACCTGCCCAATCATTGTCAGTAAATCCAAACAAATCAAGATCATATTTTGCTTTATAGGAGATCCCATGTGTCCTTGTTCCCTGAACAAAGTTAAGGATCCTTTTGGCTGCTTTCCAATGGATCTCATGAGGCTGATCCATGTATCTAGAAGCCACACTTACTGCATAAGAAATATCAGGTCTAGTATGTGTAAGATACAAAATCCTTCATTCTGAATTTGTTTAGAAAATCCAAGGCATACTTGGACTGGTGCACCTTGATTCCAGCTTTGGTTTGAGCAATCTCAAGCCCCAAGAATTGGCTTAAGATCCCCAAATCTGTCATGGAGAAGGATTGGTTCATTGAACCCTTCAAGGAAGCAAGCTCATCCTTTGAGCTTCCTGTAATGAGAAGTTCATCAACATATAACACAATGATCATTAATGAACCATTAATTAACTTCAAATAGACATTGGGATCTGATTTTCATCGAACAAAATTCAGTGATAGCAAGAAGCTATCAATCTTGGCATACCAAGCCCTGGGGGCTTGCTTTAGCCCATACAATGACTTCCTTAGCCTGCACACAAGAGATGGGTTAGTAGAAAATCCTTGAGGCTTCTACATGTATATCTCTTCAGTGAGATCTCCATTCAGGAAGGCACACTTTACATCCATGTGATGTACCTCCCATTGCTTTGAAGCTACAATGGCTAAGGCTAGCCTGATGGAGTCCATCTTTGCCACTGGTGCAAATGTCTCATTGTAATCTATGCCACGAACTTTTGAGTAGCCCTTGGCTACCAATCTGGCCTTGTACTTCAGAGGTGAACCATCAGCATCAAATTTGGTCTTGTACACCCACTTACACTGAACTATCTTCCTCCCTAGGGGAAGATCAACCAGATCCCAAGTGTTGCTCTTCTGGAGTGAGCTCAACTCTTCCTTCATGGATGTTTGCCATCTTGGATCTCCTGCTACATCTTCATATGTCTAAGGATCTAATTCCACCATCAGATATCATTTCTTAGCAAACATAGGATCCTTCATGCACAGAGCACTCTCAAATTGAGATCTAGTCCTGCTAGGTCATCAGGATTTTCAGCTAGCTCTCCCGCTGCATGAATGGTATTGGCTGCCCACTTTGGCCTTGTAGGGCTGTTAGGTTCTGCAATAAACTCATTACTATCAGACATATCAGAATCAGCATGTTCAACAATCTCTTCACTTACATTCAGAGGTTCTGGTGGTGAAGAGGCTTCTCCAACTTCCACTACTGCTAGGGGTTCTTCTTGAAACTAAACACACCTTTCGATGAAGGATTTGTTTGTGCTCAAATTTATCAGCTTGTACCCTTTTGAATCTTCAGAGTACCCAAAAAATAGGCACTCTTGGCTTTGGGGATGCAAAGCCTTTCTCTTTTCTGTTGGAATTCTAGCCCAAGCCCTTCAGCCAAAATATCTGAAATGGGTCACATCTGGCTTGTGCCCACTCCATGCTTCGAAAGGAGTCATACCATAAAGTTGTTTATGAGGAACCCTATTTTGGATATAGGCTGCACAGTTTATAGCTTCGGCCCAGTACTTTGGTGGCAAAGTTTTCGCCTCCATCATGCATGTTGCCATCTCCTTCAGTGATCTATTCTTCCTCTCAGCAACACCATTCTGTTGTGGTGTGTGAGGGATAGAATGTTGCATCTGAATACCTGCATTTGCACAATATTGAATAAACTCAGACTTGACATACTCACCACCATTGTTAGATCTGAGGACCTTGAGTTTCCTCCCAGACTGGTTTTCAACCAAAGCCTTAAAGACTTTGAAGAGGCCAAAAACTTCAGACTTGTGTTTCAGGAAGTAAACCCAGCAATACCTGGAAAAGTCATCTATGAAATTCAATGCATATTTGGCTTGACTCACGGTCATATGATGGAATGGACCAGCAACATCACTGTGGATCAACTCGAGGGGTGCATAGGTTCTCTCATGACTACGTCTCTCAAATTTATGCTCTGGGTGTTTTCCTAGCATACAACCTTGGCAGACTCCTTTGGAAAACTTTATCTTGGGTAACCCTATGACCATATCTTTTTCACTAAGATCAGAAAGATACTTGTAATTTAGGTGGCCAAATCTTTCATGCCAAATCTTGCTTGCTTCATTAGCATGAATCAGAAGAGCAGAGGGGTTTGAGTAGGGTAGAAGTGTGAGAACATGTATACCTTCGAAGTATGATTTGCAACTCCTTTTGTAATGACTTTACCACTTGAGATCTCTGTGATCTCAACTTCATCAGGGGAGAATATGACCTTCTTTGGAGACCAAGTGTGGGTCATCTGATACACTGATAAGAGGTTGGAGGCAAGACTAGGAACATACAACACATTGCTGAACTGACCATGATCAAGATCAATCCTCCCTTTGCCCAAACTTTCAGTGAGAGAGTCATCTCCCAGTACTATTGGTGGACCTTTCGACATGTCAAGTGAGGTGAATGCCTCCTTGGTTGAAACCATATGTCTTGAAGCTCTAGAATCAATGATGAAACTAGGTGAGCTTGATGTGCCAGCAACCAATGCATGAACTCTCTCTCTGTCTTCTGAACTTGATCCTCCTTCTCTCTTGTCTGGAAGGGAGATGCCATTCTTCTCCAGGAGTTGGGTCAGCATGTCTATTTTATTCTTCATGCAGGATCTCTCAGTATGATTTCCCTTACTGAAGTATGCGTACTTGCTCATTTCTCCTTTGTTTTTCTTCTTCTGGTGGTTCTTCTTGGAACCTTGTGGCTCCTTCGAAGACTTGTTCTTGTCTCTCTTTTGCTCAGGTGGATTTTTAGCTTTCTTTTTGCTTTTTGAATCCACCCTCGAATCTCCAGCAACCGGAGCTTGGTCTTTGGATGGTTTGATGGTGCCCATCATCACCAACTTATCTTGTTCTTATGTGAGAGATTCCATGAAATCTGCAAGGCTAGGCATCTTCCAGGCTCGAGCTGTCAACTTTGTGGCATAGAAGGTCGAAACAAACGTTGAATAGTCAGGGCCAAGCTTCGAGAGTATGTCCAAGACCAGCTGATCATCCTTCTTTTCGATCCCACATTGTTTTAGCTGCAAAACAAGTGCTTTGAACTTGGAGAAATAGCGTTGTAGGGATTCAAAGCTATTTGGACTCAGGGAGATCACTTCATTTTTTATTTGATGTCCCCTCATCTCATCTATCTTTCCAAAAAGATCAGTAAGCTTCTCCCATACTTCATTCGGTGATGTCAATCCATCAATATGGAAAAGGAGGTCTCTAGAAATACTCAGACACAAGAGACCATAGGCCTCATCCCTCCTGTTGTGCCATTTTATCTTCTCTGTAGCTGCATTGGGCTCTGCTTCTGTTGCCATAGTGACTCTATAGAGGCCTTTCGCTCTCAACAGTATCTCCATCTCTGCTTTCCATTCAAATAAGTTGAATGGAGTCAAGATGATCTTCTGAGATTGATCTATAGCTCAGAAATTGTCCCAGCAGTCTGTACAATGCTCCCAGTCAATGATGTCGAACCTACAAAACAAATTGGAAGGAGAGAAATAATTCTACAAAGGCTCTGGTACCATGTGGAAATTGAACCCAGTGATAGAACAATTACACTCACAACAATTATCAATTGTACATGCAAAATAACTCACAAAAGAGACTGAATATGGAGCTGAACACTAAACTGTATTGAATAAGTGTACAATAGCCAGCCCTGTAATAACATATGCTGCTACATTAAATAATTACATAAGGGATTCGAATGGATGAGGAGGCAATTCGAATCTAGTCAAAAGCAGGCTTACCAAAATTAAGCAAATCCCCCATAGGTGCATAAAGTAGTTTCCAAATCAGTCAAGGAGCTCACGAATTGGAAAAATCACTTAGGCAAGCTAAAAGGTGATGGAAGGAAAATTCATACATGCTTTTCATAGGAGAAAAGAGTGGAGGATGTGGAGGACAAAAAACTAGTTAACCTCACCTAGTCAAACTTTCCCAATTGCCTTAAAGCACTGAAAAAGCAGGCAATAAAGCAGAAAAAGTAGAAGGGTGCTTAGGAGGCCAGGAATAAAGCATATTTTATTCCTTGAGGTTTCCCAAGCGCTCCATGAGTCAAAATAGGCAAGTTTGACCACTATGGATAGGTAGATGACAACTTGCATAAGGTGGAATCATGAAACTAGGAAAATAAGACAAAAATGATTAATTTAATGTCTAAGGTAGCTAACTATGGGTTTATTATTCTAACAGCCTCCCCTCGCTCGACCTTGGGGGCCCAAAATCCTGGTGCTAACAAACTGGTGCCGTTGTCGGGGACGAGTTGAAGATCCTCCCCAAGAATAACAACAAAGATTTAGATCTGACTGTTGATGGTGAACAATCTGTCAGACACCAAGAAGGTTGAGCATTTTTCACCTGGCGACTCCACTCTTGAAGGATTCAGAATTCAGCAACTTCACTGGTGATTTGATCCAGAAAGTCTAATGACTAAGGAAGGCTGTTCGATCCTACCTAGAAAATGGTCCCCTCATAAAGCTCAAAAATGCACGGCGGGAGGTTCAAGCACTCAAGTCCACGTTTCTTCCAGGATGCCTTATCCTACCTTGTAAGTTTGCTCTTGTCTTTTCTAAAATTTATCAAAACAACTTTCTCTGGCCCAGCTCATCCTGAGAAGAGCCACGGACATATTCCTGTATATCCTTCTTTACGAACCGAAAGCGTTGCATTATCTTGTACATCTGATTTCGGCCTAGATTTTCATCTAAGGGCTCTCGATATCAGAGGACATCCATGTGAAATTCATGAAACCTCGGGTGATAGTTTGGCTATCATACCTAACCTTGTCTCTTCCACCTCTCCAAGCTGATATAAACCACTGCAATTACCTCCTATTCTCCATGATTTTCCCACAAAACACTACAAGTACCTCCCCAAGTTCGATGGAGAATCTAAAAACTTGACTGCTAAGAAACATATACAAGCCTTTGAGCATTTCTAGAATTTGTTAGAGATACAACATGATGACATCTGCATGTGTACGTTTGCCCTATCCTTGCAAGGGGATGCCAATGTTTGGTTTAAACACTTGCATCCTAAGTCCATCAACACTTGGGAAGAGCTTTCTTGCACATTCTTGAGGTTTTGAGGAAGGAGCCAGCCATTGGAGCAAATGCTTTCAGACTTTTATTCTTTGAGGAGACATGAAGGTGAGGCCATATCCAGCTTTAATAGAAGATTCACAATCTTTTATTATAGCATGCCTAAGGAATTTCAACCTCTTGAGAACACTGCTAAGATCTATTATGCAGCCACCTTTCCTCCTAACCTATCCTTGCTTCTTTTGGAGAGAAAATCGACCACCCTGCAACAGATGTTCATTGATTGCTTGGAGGTTGAGGAAAACCTTAAGATGTCTAGGAAGTTGTCAGATCAGGACAATGGTGCCGAAATAATGGATGCATACAAATTGGTTGGGCCCTACAAGCAAAAGAAGGAAGCCTACAGCCCGTTAAAGACCTCTCGTGATATACAGAAAGATGACCGGTCTGAGGCTGAAATAAACGGTCCTACGGGACTATTCTCTGAAAATGGCAACCTGCCCTGCTCCCGATCAACTAAAGACGATTTTGAGAAGGATCTTGGTGCACCTGTGTATGACGAATATGAAGAAGAGTACCTGTAGAACGAGTCGGCTGTTGAAACGACACCTTCTGATGAAAGGAGTCAAAGTGCAATGCAAAATAAGGAGGTCGAAGTGAGAAAAGATGCTGAGCGAACTGGATGTGATAGCTTACCCTTATGCTATGCCTCTTTTGAATTGATAAGGCATATAATCAAGGCCTCCAAGCAAAAACAGAAAGAAATGGAGGTGTTGTAGGCCAGAAACTTGTACAAAAAGGTAGGTAGATGCATCCGTTTATAGATAAACACTTTTTCTAATACTCCCTTTTCAGGAACGCCACCTCACGCGGAAAAATTATGCCTACTCGGTTCCAATGAAGAAGCTGAGGACCCCCCTCTCGAAGCACATCAAACCTTTGCTACAGAAATTTTGGACGAAGAGAGGGATATTCCGTTAGAGAAAGATTCTGAGGGGACAAATACATGGAGGGTCTAGGTGAAAGCAATGATTGGTCATATCTCTGCCTTAAACATCAGTTTGTTTATCATTCCCTTCTCCCATTATCTGTTTCATTTTTTTCCATCGAGCACCATGCAAGAACAAGAATATTAGGCAAGCCGCATGATTGACTTCAATGGAATTCGGACTTCACTTAGTTGGACTTATGTACAAAGTTAGGTAGAGTAGGTAGGAGAAAATAAGCTCATATATTATTGAGCATTTCCTTCATTACTGTTTTCAGTTTGTTCCCATTTTTAGTTACCAGCACAGGTTTACAGCCACCAGCATGATTTGCAAGATTGGCATGAATTCGCTGGAGCAGTAGCATGAAGCAGAGTAGAGGTGTCCAAGAAAAGCTGAAGGCGAGCCAATGAATTCGGCACTTGATCTACGGGGGTTCTTTGCTACCTCACTGGGAGGATAGAATCCCTCATGGAGCCAGTTGTTAACAATCTATTTTTAACAGTTGATTTGAGGGCTTGATAGAGGTTCGGTGAGGATCCCAGTCCCTCGAATCTCATGTGACCATCCTTCAATGAGGAAAGCGGTAGGTGTATTGTAGCATTGGGCATGATCCCTATTCGAGGGCTGTGATTGATCGAAGGAGGATCAATGATTCTAAACCACTTCGCGTGAGCAAACATGCGCGATCAAAGTTTTTGTCCCAGAGTGCAAAACGTGTTAAAGACCGACGACTTTCAACATTTGAGATGAAGCTTGGGCCAGACCTACGGCCTACAATAAATCCACACTCCATACTTGGGCGGATAAAGATGCAATCTCAAATCATGAAAAGGGGTAGAGGTCGCAAAGATCAACGGCTACGATTAAGAAGAGGGCAAATCTACAGCTATGGTTCATTTCACAAGGTGAACTAGCATGGATGAATATTTGATTTCTTCGTTGTGAAAAAGGGTGGGCCCACTCTGATCGATAGCTGTAGGAGGGTCGATCTCAATCGATGGCTTAGAACGTGTCACAATCCCAAAACTCCCCATGGTGTTCAAAAGAGAAAGGTTGGTGGTAGGATGAACGGAATGTGGACGGCGGATATGGAAGATTCTTTTGATTGGACGGCTAGGAAATACTCCCAAGGTGCAGATCTCCCACCCAGTGTGGAAATGACAGTGGAGGGGGCGTTCACATGTGTAATCTGCCTCGTCGCAGATTAGACGATTCCTTAGACACCATTCAGGGTATTCCTGAGGTGGAATTCTTGTCCAGTGGCACAGTTTTTCTAGTTCGCAGGTGTGGCACATGTTCACTTCAATGGGAGCCATCTCGGTGAGGTGGCTTTTGCGTGAGCTGGCCTACGGAAGGGAGGAAGGTAGCTGGAAAATCTGCTACTCACGCGAGGTAGAGCCTACACAACATGGGATCGTCCATTTCATGAAGTATGTAGCATGGATCTACTGTACCAGATAGCCTCCACAACTTCTCCACGCAGCAAACAGTAGGGTGCCACGGCCGATGAAGCCAAATGACTAGATCCCCAGCAAGTAAAGGATTGCCCAGCTCGCATCTTTGCACATGTTGAGATCGGGTACACTCAATGACAGAATGTGCAAGGATTTTTACTAGCCCATGCAAAGATCAATCCTGAAGCCCTATAAATCCTGCCTTTGGTTCAACCAGAGTGAACCAACATATCTCCGAAAGAAGCTAAGTTTTGCTATTCCATGAAGTTGTAGAGGCCTGATAAAGTTTGATGATGAAGATTTTGTTTGAAAATCTTATCCATCTGGGGGTGTTGATGGTTGGTGAGCAGGTTCCATGCTCACTCGTCGCCTTGGTATTTGCATGCCAATGGTGAGACCAGCCATCAGGGCCTAGATGTGATACCCACGTCTCCGACAATGCAAGACCTGGACACTTACTCCCCATAGGTGTTTTTCCAGGAACCCCTGATACCATCACTCCCACAAAAGCCTCCGTAGAAAGGAATAGCCATTGGTCATTCCCTATGTAAACATTCATTCAGATGAGAGCATCATGGGTTTAAATCCCTAACAGCCCCGTTTGTGAAGTCCACTTTCCAAGGGTGATGGGGCTAGTGTAGATCTTCTACACCTTATTTCATGTGGGAGAATTAACCTCACTAGAGGTGAGGAGTATAAGAATGGTGAGCCACCCCGCAATTCTATATCAGTCAGAACCAATGCGAAACTTCTTCCAGAGCCCACGTATAACAATATTACCTGGTGGGGAAGGAGGTGGTGGATGTGACTAGACTGGATAAGGATGCTGAATACCTCGCCAGTCTGTACCCATGCCAAAATTTGCATTTGAACGTGATGGAAGCACACACCTCAAAGTATAGAAGAAGGCATCATACTCATCATTTGTCATGGCAGTCGAACGTGTCGAATTGTTAGCCGAGCTGAATAAATCCACTAACGCCATAATGTTTGTTTGTATTTGTAAAATGTGGCAATAGTCCACTCTCTGCACTATTAACGCTGGATGGCTATTAATTATTGCACATGATCTAGGAACTAGGAATCAAAATCATCAAAGAATAATTAACAAATACTCATGAATTGGAAATTATCGGAACCAGAATTGGTTTCCTCTCTGTATATTTAATAAACAATAATTGGTTACCATTCCAATGCTGAGCAATGGCTTAACTCCATGAAGAATTCGAATACCTAAGGAGACAATTCGAATTCAGTGAGTGAATCTAGCTTAACTAACTCTCAACCATTCAATCTCACTCAGTTAACCACTTGACCAAAACCCTAATTGACTCACCAAACCCTAACTGAAGTCAGAGTGCAATAAATGACTGAATCTCAACTGAAGGAGATCAAACACATGTCATAGCAATCCAATCATCAAGTGCTAGTGCTCCATGACTCCAATGAACCCCGATGAGGTTAACTGAAGCTAAACTGACCATCAGAAGTTGGTGGAGGCACCTTGTTGACTCCAGTTCATTAAATAATAATAAATAATACATTTAATGACTGGAGGTGACTTAAGTGACTGTAACTAACTGGTTGAACTGATTGTAACCACCAGTTAGCAATTAGGTGCATTAATGTCACACAAATCACCCCCGTAGTGCTCCAGTTAGCCTCCTTGACTGTAGGAGAAGGCTAAGTTATCATCCTTGACTGTAGGTAGGCGTGGGTGTGACTAGGTGATGGCAATTAATGCACCACTGATGTCAATTAAACTTAGGATAGTGGTTTAACTAGGCCAATTTGACCAAAAGAGTGTGTATGATGGTAAATGTCTCGAACACCCCCCCTTAAGCTATACTCAGGAAGAGTTAGAAAACATATATGCATAAAAATGCTAGGGCCCTAGAAACGAAGGCCATAGGTCACCCTGTACAATGCTGAAACTGAAACAATGCTCAAAACAAACTAAGTGAGGAAAAGAGGGAAAACCCAGTGGGAAAAACTCCCCCTCAAGCTGAACACTGAAAGTAGTCTGGATCACCCTGATGAACTCACCCCCAATAGTGAATGGAGGTAAGTGAACTTCTTTTTTGAGAATATCTTGGTGAATATGTCTGCAATCTACTCATCAGTTGGGCAGTATTGCAGAATGATGGTCTTGTCATGCACTAGCTCCCTGATGTAGTGCATGTGAATCTCTACATGCTTGGTCCTCTGCCTGGTAACTGGATCCGTGGATATCTTAATAGCACTCTGGTTGTCACAAAATAGGACAGTGGAAAAATTACTACCAATATCAAACTCTGAAAGAATGCTTTGCAACCAAACTGCTTGGATGCAAGCATTCACTGCTCCTCGATACTCGGCCTCTGCTAAAGATAGTGCTATGGCAGCCTACTTTTTTCTTGACCAGCAAATAGGGCCACCACCAAACATGAATACATATCCGGAATTTGACTTCCGATCAATAGAATCACCCATCCAATCAGAATCTGTGTATCCAACCAGCTCTAGCTCGGAGTCTGCAGCATAGTGAATGTCGTAGGTCCTGGTCCCCTGAATGTACTGGAGGATCCTTTTGGATGCCTTCCAATGAAGATCATGAGGCTGCTACATGTATCTTGATATAGCATTTACAGCATAACAAATATCAGGCCTATAATGTGTCAAGTACAACAAGCTACCAATCAGTTGTCTATAGATAGTGCAGTCCATGGGAGGTGTGCTTTTTCCTTCTTCAAGGCTGATCCATAAAAGGAAAGGAAATGGTGCAGGCCTACATTCAGCCATGTTAAACTTGACTAACAGGTCTGAAATGTATTTTGACTGAGTGACCATAATCCCATCAGAATTTTGCTCGATTTCGAGCCCCAAAAATTGTTTTAGAAGCCCCAAATCACTCATTTCAAAGGCATTGTGGAGAGCAGTTTTGATGGCTGAAATGGAGGCAATTGTGCTACATGTGATCAGTAAGTCATCAACATATAAAAAAATTATAATTATATGACCATCATGCTATTGTAAATACACATTTGGATCTGATCTACATCTCTGAAAGTTTTGCGAGAGAAGGAAGGCATCCATCTTGGAATACCACTCTCTTGGGGTCTGTTTTAACCCGTATAGTGACTTCTTTAGCTTGCAAACCAAAGATGGATCAGTGATGTAGCCCTCAGGATGCTTCATGTATATCTTCTCATGAAGATATCCATGCAGAAAGGCTGACTTAACATCCATGTGATGCACCTCCCAGTGCTTGGATGCAGAAATAGCCAAAACAAGGCGGATGGAGTCCATTTTTGCAACCGGTGCAAAGGTCTCATGGTAGTCCACTCCTTGGACCTGAGAGAAACATTTTGCTACCAGAATTGTCTTATATTTTTAGGTGCTTCCATCAGCAGCAACATTTTTCTGAAACACCCACTTGCATTGAACCAATTTCCTTCCTGGAGGAACAGAAACTAGCTCCCAAGTAGAGTTTTTCTGAAGAGAATTCATCTCTTCATCCATGGAAACTTGCCATCTCAGATCATTCCGAGCATGGTAGTAGGATTTTGGATCTGAACTAATCATCAAATATCAAGTTTTGGACAGAAAATTATCAAAACAAGAGAGCGCAATACCTGCTCTTTGGAAATCAGACCGGGTTCTCCTTGGATCATCCGGATTTCCAATGTTGTCTCCTGCGGAGGAGAGTGTCTTTTGAGCCCATGTAGAAAGATGATTTTGCAATTTAGGTTATAATTCAGTATCTGATGATTGTTGCACACTGATATCAGAAATCAGAGTATCCAAATCAGGGTCATCGCCCCCAATTTCATCATCCAAATATTCAGTGGAATAGGAAGGAATTTCAGCAGTTTTCTCCTTCACTAGTTTCACCTCCTGAAGAGGCTCATCGAAATTGACACTTCTCTCGATGATGATCTGTTTGGTCTTGATATCCAGCAGCTTGAATACTTTAGATTCATTAGGATACCCAATAAACATACATTTTATACTCTACGGTTGCAAAGCCCTTCTTTTATCAAGCGAAATCCGGGCCCATGCAGTGGACCCAAACACCCGCAGGTTCGACACATCTGGATTGTGTCCAAAGTATGCTTCGAAGGGAGTCTTTCCTTTCACTGATGAATGTAGCACCCTGTTCTAAATTTATGCTACAGCATGCATGGCTTCAGCCCATGAATTTGCAGCAAGCTTCTTTGACTCCAACATATAGGTGATCATCTCTTTGAGAGATCGGTTCTTCCTTTCCGCTACTCCGTTCTACTAGGGAGTGTAGGGAATTGAATGTTGGACCTGAATACCACTTTGGGAGCATATGTACAGCAACTAATTAATAACATACTCCCATCAATTATCATATCTCAAGATCTTAATCTTAATCCCAGAGGCATTTTCGATCAAGGCCTTCAATTCAAAAAAAATTTCACATACTTCTGATTTCTTTTTGAGAAAGAAAACCCATGTATACCTTGAAAAATCATCACTAAAGGTTAGGAGGTACCTTGATCCATTCATGGATGTGATAGGCATTGGACCATTGATATCAGAATGTATCAGCCCCAATATTCTTGTAGCTCAGTTTGCCTTCCCCCGATCGAACTTGTGCTCAGGGTGTTTTCCAATCACACAGCCCTTGCAGACTCCCGTGGTTGCCTTGATGACCGGGAGGCCTTCAACCATGGAGTTTTTCTGTAATTGCTGAAAATATTTGAAATTAAGATGGCCAAACCTCTCATGCCACAGCCTACTAACCTCATTTCCATGAGTTAGCAAAGCGGTGGGCTTTGCATCCGCAACAAAGTGAGAGAACTCATAGGCTTTTGCATGATGATTTGCATGGCCTTTTGCAATGAGTTTCCCAGATGCAATTTCTATTATCTCAACATCATTTGGGATGAAATACACTCTCTTAGGCATTCCTGTATGTGTCATCTGATAGACACTAAGGATATTTGCTGCTAGATATGGTACATACAAAACATTAGAAAAAAAACCATTTTCTAGATCTACAGTACCTTGTCCTTTGGAAATGATGGTGGAGTCATCTCCCATGTGGGTGGGGATGGATTTGATGGTATCCAAGGATGAAAAGGAGTCTTTTTCAACCATCATGTGATTTGAAGCTCCACTGTCAATTAGCAGTGATTTGGACTTCGAAGTGCTTGCCATGAGGGCATGACCTTTCTCATGTTGTGGTTCCCGATCTTGGTGATCTCTCCTCCGAAAGCTCTCCAGAAGATTGATGTGATTCCTCTCAAGGAGAGAGGTTGCTTCATCAAGATTTTTCTTCATGCAGGCATGTTTAGGGTGAAAACCCTTCCCGCAGTAAGAACACCTGACTTTTTCTTTCCCATTATGCCCTTTTCCTTTGTTCTTCCTTGAGCCGGAAGATTCATCATGCTGCTGATTTTCAACTCTAGCCTTGGGAGCATCAAATTTAGTTTTCTGATTTTTCTGCTGCTTTCCTTTACCCTTCACATCTTTGGGCCCCGAGACATGGAGGGCTTGATCATGGGAATATCGGATGATCCCCATATGAACAAGCTTGTCATGTTCATTAGTTAGGGACTCAATGAAGGCGTTGAGTGTAGGCATCTTCCATCTGGGGGTTGTGAGCTTCCCCGCACAGAATGTAGAAACAAAAACTGAATAATCAGCCCCGAGTTTGAAGAGGATGGCTAGGATGAGTTGATCATCCTCCTTCTCCACTTTGCATTGCTTCAAGAGAAAAACAGTATGTTTGAACTTTGTAAAGAAATCATTCAGAGTCTCGAAATTGGAAGGTTGGAGAGACATGAGTTCATTTTTGAGTTGGTAAACTCTCAAGTCATCATGATTTCCATATAGAGATTCCAATTTTTCCCATATTTCTTTCGGTGTCTTCAGATCCGTAAGATGGAAGAGAAGGTCATCGGAAATAGAGAGGCACAAGCAACCGAAGGCTTCATCCTTCTTGTTCAAGAATCTTGATTTTTCTATGGCAGATCCAGGCTCAACTTCAGTGTCCATGGCGACTCTATAGAGTCCTTTGGAGCGCAACTGAGTTTCCATTTTATTTTTCCATGTGTGGAAATTGTATGGAGTCAACAGAGGTACTGAGGAGGCCATCTGGATATGCTGTAGTGAATGCTTCACCTATAGAAACCTAAAAATCAAAACAGAAAGGGAAAAATAAGGTCGGACAGCCTACACATTCTAGGATTTCATCACACCCAGCATAGTCAATCAAGAAAGCTTAATCAACAAGTTCTTTACTTGGGGTATTAAGTGGTAAGCCTTGGCTTCTGGTGCAATGCTGGAATTTTGAGCTTTTGCTCACTTGTCATGGAGAAATCTGTCAAAAATCTTGTTTTTGAGAGATTGTTCTTCGTCCCACCACATGCTCTGATACCATATTAATTCTTGCACATGATCTAGGAACTAGGAATCAAAATCATCAAAGAATAATTAACAAATACTCATGAATTGGAAATTATCGGAACCAGAATTGGTTTCCTCTCTGTATATTTAATAAACAATAATCGGTTACAATTCCAATGCTGAGCAATGGCTTGACTCCATGAAGAATTCAAATACCTAAGGAGACAATTCAAATTCAGTGAGTGAGTCTATCTTAACTAACTCTCAACCATTCAATCTCACTCAGTTAACCACTTGACCAAAACCCTAATTGACTCACCAAACCCTAACTGAAGTCAAAGTGCAATAAATGACTGAATCTCAACTGAAGGAGATCAAACACATGTCATAGCAATCCAATCATCAAGTGCTAGTGCTCCGTGACTCCAATGAACCTTGATGAGGTTAACTGAAGTTGAACTGACCATCAGAAGTTGGTGGAGGCACCTTGTTGACTCCAGTTCATTAAATAATAATAAATAATCATTAAATAATATATTTAATGACTGGAGGCGCCTTAACTGACTGTAACTAACTGGTTGAACTGATTGTAACCACCAGTTAGCAATTAGGTGCATTAATGTCACACAGATCACCCCCGGAGTGCTCCAGTTAGCCTCCTTGAATGTAGGAGAAGGCTAAGTTAGCCTCCTTGACTGTAGGTAGGCGTGGGTGTGACTGGGTGCTGGCAATTAATGCTCCACTAATGTCAATTAAACTTAGGATAGTGGTTTAACTAGGCCAATGTGACCAAAAGAGTGTGTATGATGGTAAATGTCTCCAACAATGGTGACTCATAACAGTTTTTGATTCTATAGTCTCAGCATTAGGATTGTATAAAAACGCTCCCGATAGAGGGAGAAAGGAATCAGTGAATTGGATTGGGAAACAATCATGGGATGAGGCTCCCATTTGTAAGGCTTGATGCCTATGTATGAATAAATTGTAGTGGAAGACTATCACTCACACCAGAGATTCCTGTGTTGTTGTTTTCCCCAATAAGTGCTTCCCTTTTACGTGCGAATTTTGCTTTCTTGTCTTCACTCCATTTTGTTTATTGCTTTTCATGCCTGCGACATAGGGTATAGTGGTTCGGAATTCATACTTGTTATGCTCCGACTGCTGTTCCAGTCATTAATAATGGTTCTTCTAAAGTTACATGGAATTCCTCTTGTTGATGCTCCATGTGATGGACTGTCCCTCCTTGTCCTCTAAAACGCCAGCTAAAATCTCATGATTGGGAAATCAGCAGCTATCTTGCCTCCATTTTCGACCTTTCGTCATTCTTTCATCTGTAATCGTTTCTTGCACACATTTCGACTCCATTTGTCCATGGTCCCTTATCCCCTGATAATCCCACCATGCACCTTCCTCAACATACTTTGCCCCATTCAGGATCCTAGCCCCCTGATTATGCTGATTGAAAATCCATTGTGGAGTAGGCTCTCATGACACACAAGACTGACAACCTTATGTGGACCTTCTCTGGTGACGAACGAGAGATCCCTCTCTGATTGTGTAGGGCCGGAGGTGCAGCCTAAAGTGGTTCTATTGTTTCCCAGGAGCGTCCTCCACTCGCTCAACCTTGGGGGCCCAAAATCCCCATGCTAACATAACTATTTCCTTTTGCATAAAGAAATTACAAGTTTCCTGTTGGATAAATCTTTGTGGAACTTTTCAAATGTTGTGCCATGGATGTGTTGAATGTGAACTATTTCGTTTTCAGCTTTGTGTCCATGAACTGTGAGATCATTCTAACTCTTTGAACCTATGTTTTTGTATGAATGCTCTCTAGTTTCTTCTATGGAATTTCCACTATGAGTAATGAATGTTGTTCATAAACAATTAGCTATCTGGTTGTTGATATATCTTTAAATGTTCATGTGTTTCGAAAGAAGTATCAGCTATCTGTGATTTTTCTTAATGCATGCGCAAAACACATTACTCATTAATGAATGATAATTTTTCTCCCTAGGGATAGTTTAGATAGTTAGTTTCCGTTTCTTGTTGTGTGCGATTTAGATGCGAGAGAGTTAAGATGAGAGATAAGAACCTGTAGATCACATTGTGACACTCCTCGTATTTTCTATCAATTTGCATTCTTAGATAGGCACTTGCATCTCATACTTAAACATAAAAACTAAAACATACACGGTGGACTGGGCCGCAACCAGTAAAACCTTTTATTTTTGGTTGCTTTGACCTATGGTAGTCAGACCGTAAACCGGACGGATTTCCCATACCAAACAGTAACAGGCTAGTTGGGAATATTTACTAGGGTGAATCCCTTGCTGTTGTTTCCTGCGATTTTATAGGCCTCAACAGGCTCCCAAGGCGGTTAACTCGTTTTTGCGTTGTGTAGGACAAGTTTGGAGTACTTCTAAGGTAGACATTGCACATGGTTCCTGAGAGAGATCTTCACTGATGTTGTAAAACTGTGCAACTTGGGAATTAGGGTTGAAAACAAATTTTCTAAGAGTACTCTTGGGTGGACACAAAATCATGTCGAGATTAGGTTTCTCGATAGTTAGGGGACCATTAGACGAGGATGTGAGAGAACCAATAGGGGGAGCTTTATCTGAAGAAGAATTATCTTCCTTTTTATCTCCAGGTTTGTCATAATTCTGACTTCGAGTTTGTAAATTAACAATTTCTGAGGACATCATGTGAATTTCCTCTGAATAACTAGAATTTCCCTGATTAGACATGTGGTCTATCCGTTGTTGCTGAGAAGGGAAAGGATCAGTGAGAACTGCTCGCGTAGGGTTAGTTTTCAAAAATTTATTGATTTCTTCATGACAGGGACACTCCTTTGTGAAGTGACCCCCTCCGCACAGCATACATGGTGTTGGTCGCCATTTTGTCACTATTTTTGGGTTCAATACTTCGCATATTAACACATGTTTTGTTGCTTTTTAGTTTTGTTTGCACCATGCAGCTCCCTCTACAAGATTCAGGTATAACTAAATTAGGATTTATGTCAATTCTATTTATTATCATCATTTTATGGTTTCAATGGTTAAAATTGGCATAATACGGAGTGCATTTGATATATTAATTCATGTGTATTATTCTCTGCAGGTTATATGGTATTTTTGGTGACTTAACAAACAGAGACACGTTCAGCTGAGTATATGGAGAGCATCCCCAACTTTCTGTCTAGATCATCAAACATACCGAGCACTTTTGGTAGCATTTTTCTCTATATTAAGAGCATGAAAATAGCTAGAAACTGTCATCACCATGCACCACCATCTCAACGTTATTATT
This sequence comes from Pseudotsuga menziesii, assembly GCA_001517045.1. Taxonomy (NCBI): domain Eukaryota; kingdom Viridiplantae; phylum Streptophyta; class Pinopsida; order Pinales; family Pinaceae; genus Pseudotsuga; species Pseudotsuga menziesii. The sequence continues at coordinate 160,293 of LPNX010650912.1, read as the reverse complement.
CTTCTGGAAGAAGTGCCCATATAGTACTTTTGCATGACACCTCGACGCAGGTATTTGATTCGGACTGAAGTTATGAACCACATTGCGTGCCTGAAGGAACCCGATCTGCGAGAGAAGAGGAGTTGTTAGTTGTTAGTTGTTAATGTACGTATTAGCCATTATGATTGCCTTATCATGAAGAGAAATCGACCACTAAAGGGTCGACTTTCTCAACTCATCTTATTGATCTGTAATTGAGCCTTCGATTCAAGTTGTGTTTGTCCATAAACTATGTCTACCCTCATGTAATATTTTGTAAGTGGGAGTTACTTGTGTATAAACAATCATGTTTACTATTTCCTGTAACTGGACATTTCTCAGTTTACACATTTTTGTAGAGATAAAACTACACCTAATTCCCTTTAGCTTTTACACTTCTTTTGAGAGCCATTTTGATACCTCTCCTGCCCCAGTTCCTATTACAGTAAATTCCTATCCTCAGAATAATCAAGGAGAGTGGAATTAAGATAATTTAGTTAATGTATGTATCATTTCTATTTGGTCATTGTAAATCCTTTTTAATGTAGTCATTCTCTCAAGTAAAAATCAATCTCTCTAGATAGAATAGTTTATTATCATAACCCTGTTTTTATCCGGACATTTATAAATAGGTTGATGTTACCTTTGTTTTAATTAACTTAACTAGATACTTAGGAGTTACACTTAAGACTTCTCAATCTTTGGCTTATTAAGAGTATTACCACGACACTCTCTCCTTCGCATATATTTTGTAGAAACTCTAAGCATACTAACCCTAGTTGATAATTAAATATTAGGTAAATTATTCAAGACAATATTTTGCCCAACATTTTGGCGTTGTTTCCGGGGAGTTGTTTCGTAAGGTAGATATAGGCTGGTAACGGGGGAGCGGTAAGATGAGAGGTAAGAACCTACGCATCTTTTATAATAGGCGTCCCCAAATCCAGTAATAATAATATTATAGGATAGCAAAATTTTGTTAATTTTTTATAAAAAATTTATAGGAAACATAAAGCCCCAACTCACTGAATAGGCATTGAAAAATATAAAAAATAAAAATACTTATAAGAAGTAGTTTTGCTAGAAACATAAAGAGAGTCTACAAGGAGAAATCATAGAAGAGATCCCGGCAGGAGGTCCTGAGGGCCTCATTCTTGACAAAGTTCACAAGAAGTAACTATTAAACCTTCCACTAATTCACAAAATTTTAGATGAAAACAACTTTTTGGAGAAGCTGGACTTCACTAATTTTGTCTAGGTGAAAACTCTCTTTGACATAGTAACCCCAAAAATTGAAACATTCACAATAGCATATGCTCTTCCTATAGGACCTAATAAAGAGAATGGCTAATCAGAGAAATATCTCTTCTAAAAAAGAACATTGGGACGCTCCATTCTCACCTTGAAAGAAACCTTCTAAGTATACTCACTTTAGAAACCAGACTTATATGAAGAAGCAAGAAGAAAAACAAGTAGCAAAGAGCAATCTCTATCCAAAATGTGAAGTTAAACATCCCCAATAGGAATTCTATTTAAATAAAACCTCTGTATGTCATATTTTCATAGGGCATCATATTTTACCTCAAGGGATCCAGAAGGATCCTACTAAAATAGAGGTAATCATTGAACTTCCCTTTCCAAAAACTCTTCCTCCTCCTGATCTTTAAAAATATTGTGAGTTACCATTACCTTTTATAAAATAGACTAAAAGGTCTAGGGACACCTTTAAGTTATTCTCTTTTGACATGATATATAGTTAAGGCCTGTTGGCAGCGGGGCAATATTAGATAAAGAGATTTGGTTAATGTACCACTAGGCACATGATTTCAAAGAACAATAATATATATCAAAACACATCTACATAGGCCTATTGTTTATGATGTCATTATAGAATAAACGTAAGCTGACCTTGGATCTGACAGTCTTATTTCCATCAATATCTAGGATATGATTATCCTAGAAATGGCACCCATAGCTGAAAATTTCCACAAATTCGAAGGTGAGCTCAAGAATTTTTGAGATGCCAAGATATCCTTACAACAAGGCAAAGGTGGCTCATTTTCCCATTGGTATTATTTACTTATATTTTCATCACATGATCGATGATAAATTTACATTTCTACCACATTTGAGCACTGTTATTTTTTTAAAAATATATCTATCTGAATCCTTTCACTTGATTAGTTAGTCATTTTTTTTCTTTTACGAACTTATAACAGCATGACTGAACTTTCTTAATTATTTTGCAAATTACATAGTTTTCTTGTATGGCTTGAGGACATGCCATATCTTTGTTTTGGGGGAGGATTAGTTGATTGTCTGTCTCTAGTTTTTTTATAAAAGACTCATTTCCAAATGATAAAGTGTTTGCAGGATAATGCAGATAGCGAAATTGTCCTTAAAATTGAGGATGAATAAGCAAGAACGCTAAAAGAATTATTTCATATGAAAAGCTGTATGAAGGATCATATGAAGGGTCGAATGCCAGTATGAACAAAAGGTCAAATGATGGGCTGGATAAAAAAAAATTATGATATTTTTGTACTTCTTATTAAGTGGGCTTAATTTCACTAGGGTAAAAATCCAAGTCATTCCATTAGGGTCACATCTATATGATATTATGACTAATGTTGATTAATGATTGTACGAATTAAATCTTATATGATCTTATTTCACCCCTAATGGATATGATAAGACCTTTGAATACCTTTTGGTTATCATGACCCTGCCATCTTCATTATTCTCCTTTTCTGTTCGCACGCATAAGCTAACAAATAAGCCGCCCTCCTCATTGAACTAAGGTTATGATTATGAGTTTGGTTATACACTTGCATTAAGTTACATGTTCAACTTGTCCAAATCTTGCTTTGGACATGGTTGAACCAACTAAAAATTAGAAACCCGTTCAATCATGCACTTAAGAAGGCACACGCTCCAAAAATTTGCTATAATGGCACGATCGTTTAGGCATGCTGAGCTGGTTGCATGATCGTTTGGCAGGTTGAATGAGACACGCTTTAAAACTAGCACTATGTGAACCTTCTTCAATTCCATCGCCATCACTAAGCATTATTACTGTGGAGCATTTTTATCCACCTTTCCCGAAAACCCTATATTCCTTCCTCTGTTTCCATCATGCTGAACATATTCGAGCCTGAAAGTTATCAGGATCTATTTCAAATGACAAAGTTTAGGGAGTGTAGGGAAGTGTTCTTTCTAGCCGGATGGAACCCTTTCCTCCATTCGCTGCAAGGTTATGACGAGGAGATCTCCTTGTTGTTTGCAATGGGATTTGATGGGAGGCTAGCTAGAGGAGGTCACCTTTCCTTTCAAGTTATTGAGGAGCTGATTTCCCATGCCACTAAGCTCCCCCGAGAGGGTGAACGATGGCATAAACATTGGTTCGTTCTGTGAGCATCACACAATTTCGCTCTGAATCCTGAGTTCCGGTATGTAACAGGTGTGAAAAGCTACCATCACAGCTGGATAAAGCTGGAGTATATCAAGTCATTGGTAGTCATCATTCTCCTAGTTACCTTCGAAGGTAAATTTAGCATTTTCAAGTCTTGTCACCTTCAATTATTAGCCCACTTTGTTGATAATAGATGCTTGAATTTCCATTTCTTTTTCTGCCATAGCTTAGAAAAAATGTCAAATTTGGTTTGGAAGAATACCCTTCGTCCGAAGAGTAGTTTCTATAACCATAGTATAATCAAAATGTTAATTCTATATTAGCTTAAAGAACAAAACAAGTCTTGGGAAAAATTTGTATTCAAAGTACTTAACCCGCACCTCAATATTCATAAGCGATCTTGTCATTTTCACCTTGATTCAAGACCAAACTCACCTGTAGAAAACCCTAAAGTTTTCCACCTTGATGAGGATGTCTCAAAACCTAATTCACCCGTGAAAGAAACCCCTGCTAGTCCTGTGTCTGTTGAATTTGTGCCTTTTTCTCAACCTCGTACCAGAAGACAGAAGGATAAAAGCGTCCAGTGCATGCTTTGTCCTAGTACTCAGACTATAGTTCATCTTGATGATCATACTGGTCATCTAGATGATGAGGCTGAGGTAGACAAAAATGACCCAAAATCATCCCTCTTAGCACTAACTAGCCTCTCTGTTGAATTGCTCAAGGACACCGATCAGATGGACATTCCTGCATCTGAAGATCCCCTTCCTACTGTCGAATTGGACCCGCCTTCAACAAAAATAAGTCCTCCATATGATTTTAACCAGTCCCTAGAACCATTTATGCCAGCGCAGCTCATATTAGATTAGTTAACTTTCGAGTTAACTCAATCAACGTAGTAGAATGAAGCACATGCCAAGTTAATTTCAGAGCTTTGTGAAGAAAACATAGTGTTGCGATTAAAAATTAAGAATATGGAGGATCTACATAAGACCGTTAGTTTATCATAGAGGGATCGGCAGGCAAGGCATGCCCTTCTGAAAGCACAGGTGAGGAAATTGAAGTACAAGCAATATGTTCCATCCAAGTTAGAGGCAGTTGTTGATGCAACTCTTCCTCCTTCCTCATGATATATTTTACTTTGCACCAGTGGGACCTGGTATTCTTCTGGTTTGGGGGAATGTTGGTCCCCATTTTTTCACTATATTTGGGTTCAATACTTTGATGGGAGTGTAGGGAAGTGTTCTTTCTAGCCGGATGGAACCCTTTCCTCCATTTGCTGCAAGGTTATGACGAGGAGATCTCCTTGTTGTTTGTAATGGGATTTGATGGGAGGATGGCCAGAGGAGGTCACCTTTCCTTTCAAGTTATTGAGGAGTCAATTTCCCGTGCTACTAAGCTCCCCCGAGAGGGTGAATGGTGGCATAAACATTGGTTCGTTCCGTGAGCATCACAAAAATTTTCTCTGAATCCAGAGTTCTGGTATGTAATAGGTGTGAAAGGCTACCATCACAGCTGGATAAAGCCAAAGTATATCAAGCCATTGACAGTCATCATTCACCCGGTTACCTGCAAAGGTAAATTTATCATTTTCAAGTCTTGTCACCTTCATTTATTAGCCCACTTTGTTGATAATAGATGCTTGAATTTCCCTTTCTTTTTCTTCCATAGATTAGAAAAAATGTCAAATTTGGCCCGGAAGAATACCCTTCATCTGAAAAGTACTTTGTATCACCATAGTATAATCAAAATGATAATTTTGGATCAGATTAGAGAACGAAACCATTCTTTGGAAAACTTTGTGTTCAAAGTACTTAATCCCCACCTCAATATTCGCAAGCAGTCTCGTCATTTTCACCCTGAGTCAAGACCAACCTCACCTGTATAAAACCCTGATGTTTTCCGCCTTGATGAGGATGTCTGATTACCTAATTCACTCGTGAAAGAAACCCCTGCTAGTCCTGTGTCATTGAATTTGTGCCTTTTTCTCGACTTTGTACTAGAAGACAGAAGGCTAAAAGCATCCAGCGCATGCTTCAACCCAGTACTCAGACCGTGGTTCAGCTTGATGAGCAGATTGTTCATTCGGATGATCAGGTCGAGGTAGAGAAAAATGCCCCAAACTCATCCCTCTTGGAACTAGCTAGCCTCTCTGGTGAATTGCTCAAGGACACCGATCAGATAGACATTCCTGCATCTGAAGATCCCCTTCCTATTATCAATTTGGACCCGCCTTCAATAGAAATAATTCCTCCATGGGATTTTAACTAGTCCTTAGAACCATTTACGCCACCATAGCCCATATTAGATTAGTTAACTTTCGAGTTAACTCAATCGATGAAGCAGACTGAAGCACATGCCCAGTTAATTTTAGAGCTTCGTGAAGAAAATAGAGTGTTGGGATTACAAATTAAGAATATGGAGGATCTACATAAGACTGTTAGTCTATCATAGAGGGATTGGAAGGAAAGGCGTGCCCTTCTGAAAGCACAGGTGAGGAAATTGAAGTACAAGCAATCTGTTCCATCCAAGTTGGAGACAGCTACTGATGCAGCTCTGCCTCCTTCCTCATGATATCTTTTACTTTGCACCAGTGGGACCTGGTATTCTTCCGGTTTGGGGGAATGTTGGTCCCCATTTTGTCACTATTTTTGGGTTCAATACTTTGCATATTAACACATTTTTTGCTACCTTTTAGTGTCTTTTGCACCATGCATCTCCCTCTACAAGTTTTAGGTATGACTTAATTAGGATTTATGTCAATTCTATTTATTATCATCATTTTATGGTTTCAATGATTAAAATTGGCATAATACGGAGTGCATTTGCTATATTAATTCATGTGTCTTATTCTCTATAGGTTATATGGTCTTTTTGGTGACTTAACAAACAGACACGCATTCAGTTGATTATATGGAGAATGTGCGCAGCTTGCTGTCCAGATCATCAAACAAACCGCGCATTTTTGGTAGCATGTTTCTGTGTATTAAGAGCATGAAAACGGCCAAAAACTATCATCACCATGCGTCGGCATCTCAGCATTAGTCTTCTTCTAGAAGAAGTTCCCATCTAGTACTTCTGCATGACACCTTGATGCAGGCTTTGATACAGACTAAAGTTATGAACCACATTGCACGCTTTAAGGAACCCGATCTGCGAGAGAAGAGGAGTTGTTAGTTGTTAGTTGTTAATGTACTTATTCGCCATTATGATTGCCTTATCATGAAGAGCAGCCGACCACTAAAGGGTCGACTTGCTCAACTCCATTGAACGATGTATATATAGACGTTGTCATGCGACTAGGAGAGAGTTTCTGGAATTCTAGAGTCTGAGTCTCTATCTTTTATTTTATCAGTTCAATCTGAAAAACTGTGTAATGCTATTTTTTATTCTAATGAAAGTATTATTGTTTTGTATATGATTGTGTTCGATTAGAAGAAGCATAACTCTATTCGGTGGGAGGACCCCCCGACAAATAGAGTCTTTATATCCTTATGTAGGTTTTGTTATTTTCCTTTGCAATTAGTATAATTCTGTTTATGAGTTGTTTAGTTTTGTTTCTATAATTGTTCATGTTTCCTGTAGTATAGATTTCAATTTAAAATTATGTTGAGCATGTAGGTTCTTTTTATTAAATATAAATCGGTTGCATTTAAGATAGCTTTCAAGTTTTTCTGCAAAGTCTTTTGATTTCTAGATTAAATTTCTTTGATTAATTATAATCTAGTTCTGCTTATTCCAGTTTTTATCATGAATCTACTTAAGAATATGTTAGTTTGTTTTGAATTATGAAATTAGTTTAGGTCGTATTACTATGGAATTTAGTCATTAAAGTAGGTTTACTTCATGTTTTACATTACAGTAGTACATGCATGGGGTAGCTGCTCTTCAATAAAGCATTTAAATTTACTGTTTCCTTAAAGTTTTAACATTTTCTTTAAACATACTGTCATACAGACAGCCTGTTCCACCTTTTAAACAGACCTTCATTTTCACCTGTTATACAATCACTCTGCATTCAGTCCTGTGTGTTTTTAATTTGTTTTGAAGTTTATCCTTCTAGTTTTCTGATTCTATCTGAGTAGTAATGGTTAGATAATGTTTATATTTTTTTTTAAAGACCTTTAGATAAGATTGTTTAAGACTTCTTGTTAAAACTCATTTATGCATAGGAATTATATTATGTAAATTAACTCATCTTATTTGTCTTTAATTGGGCCTTTGATTCAAGTTGTTCCTTTAGTTTTAAATTACATGTATTAATGGATTAGGTGTTTATAATTTGTTCTTTTAAATTATACAATTGTGAAAAGGATCTATAAGATAGAACTCAAATCATATTTGTAAGTTTTATAATTGTCCATAAACTATGTCTACCCTCATATAATATTTTGTAAGTAGGAATTATTTGTGTATAAACAATCATGTTTACTATTTCCTGTAACTGGACATTTCTCAGTTTACACATTTTTTTTGAGATCAAACTAGACCTAATTCCCTTTAGCTTTTACACTTCTTTTGAGAGCCATTTTGATACCTCTCCTGCCCTAGTTCCTATTACAGTAAATGCATATCCTCAGAATAATCAAGGAGAGTGGAATTAAGATAATTTAGTTAGTGTATGTATAGTTTCTATTTGGTATTGTAAATCCTTTTTAATGTAGTCATTCTCTCAAGTAAAAATCAATCTCTTTAGATAGAAATGTTTATTATCTATTTTTATCCAGAAATTTATAAATAGGTTGATGTTATCTTTGTTTTCATTAACTTAACTAGATCCTTAGGAGTTACACTTAAGACCTTTCAATCTTTGGCTTACTAAGAGTATTACCATGACACTCTCTACCTTCGCATATATTTTGTAGCAACTCTAAGGCTACTAACCCCGGTTGATAATTAAATATTAGGTAAATTATTCAAGACAATATTTTACCCAACATTTTGGCATCGTTGCTAGGGAGTTGTTTCATAAAGTAGACATAGGTTGGTGATGGGGGAGCGGTAAGACGAGAGGTAAGAACCTACACATCTATTATAACAAGCGCCCCCAAATATAGTAATAATAGTAGTATAGGATAGCAAAAAAATTTTAAGTTTTTATAAAAAATTTATAGGAAACATAAAGCCCCAACTCATTGAATAGGCATTGAAAAATAAAAAATAAAATACTTATAGGAAGTAGTTTTGCTAGAAACATAAAGATATTCTACGGGGGGAATCATAGAAGAGATCCCGACAAGAGGTAGTGAATGCCTCATTCTTGACAAAGTTCACAATAAGTAACTATTAAACCCTCCACTAAGTCACAAAATTTTAGATGAAAACAACTTTTGGGAGAAGCTGGACTTCACTGATTTTGTCTAGGTGAAAGCCCTCTTTGACATAGTAACCCCACAAATTGAAACATTCATAGTAGCATCTGCTCATCCTATAGGACCTAATAAAGAGAATGGGTGATCAAAGGAAGATCTCTTCTGAAAAAGAACGTTGGGACGCTCCATTCTCACCTCGAAAGAAACCTTCTAGGTATACTCACTTTAGAAACCAGACTTATATGAAGAAGTAGGAAGAAAAACGAGCAACAAAGAGCAGTCTCTGTCCAAAATGTGAAGTTAAACATCCCCAATAGGAATTCCCTTTAAATAAAACATATGTATGTCATATTTGCATAGGGCATCATATTTTACCTCAAGGGATCCAAAAGGATCCTACTAAAATAGAGGTAATCATTGAACTTCCCTTTCCAAAAACTCTTCCTCCTCCTGATCTTTAAAAATATTGTGAGTTACCATTACTTATATATATGTAAATATGTGTATATCTCTTTGAATAAATAAAGAGTCATTTCTAATCACTTCTTTCCAGAGGAATCTTTTCTATATTTTCAAGAATAAAATGAATCGTCTAATACATGGCTTTGAAGAAGCATCTATTTCTTTAAACATCTTATGAGCTAAAGAGATCTAATAGGACTTTTAATCTTTTCTTGTATATCACTTTCAAACCCATTATTCTATGATTTCATTATGTTAAGTGTTTTGATCCAGATAAATACATTTTTTTATTATTTTGAACAGTTGCTCAAAAGACTTATTTTAATTATCATGTTCTTTAGAATTTTCATACCTAGAGACTACTTGCTCATCTACACTTGTTATCTAAACTTGACTCTTAACTATATTTGAGGGCACTAGAGGGTAAGTGGAATTGCTGCTTGTGGGGAGCATTACGTTTTATAAAATAGACTGAAAAGCCCAGGAACACCTTTAAGTTATTCTCTTTTGACATGATATATAGTTAAGGCCCTTTTGTGAAAAAAAGAGTTTAACTCATGTGTTTATCAGGGCTAAGCACGCTCTGGTACCAATCGAATTCCTATATTCAAAATATTTATACAAGGCAAACCCGTCATGGTACTGAATAGGCCTGCTGGTAGGGGGCCAATGCTAAGTAATAACTTACAAGGAATTTTGATAAATGCAAGTAAACCCATCGGGGTACTGAACAGGCTTGTTGGCATCAGGGCTATGCTTGCATGGTACCAAGGTAAACCTATTGAGGTACTGAGTAGGCCTGCTGGCAATGGGGTAATATCAGATAAAGAGATCTGGTTAATGCACCACTAGGCACATGATTTCAAAGAACAATAATATATATCAAAACACATCTACATAGGCCAATTGTTTATGATGTCATTACAGAATAACCGTAATTTGACATTGGATCCGACAGTCTTATTTCCATCAATATATAGGATATGATTATCCTAGAAATGGCACCCATAGCTGAAAATTTCCACTAATTCGAAGGTGAGCTTAAGAATTTTTGAGATGCCAAGATATCCTTAGAACAAGGAAAAGGTGACTCGTTTTCCCTATGGTATTATTTACTTATATTTTCATCACATGATAAATGATCAATTTACATTTCTACCACATTTGAGCACTCCTATTTTTTTTTAAATATATCTATCTGAATCCTTTCACTTTATTAGTTAGTCTTTTTTTCTTCTTTTACAAACTTATAAGAGCATGACTGAACTTTCTTAATTCTTTTTCAAATTACATAGTTTTCTTGTATGGCTTCAGGACATGCCATATCTTTGGTTTGGGAGAGGATTAGATTATCGTTTGTCTCCATTATTTTTATAAAAGACTCATTGCAAAATGATAAAGTGTTTGCAGGATAATGCAGATAGCGAAATTGACCTAAAAATTGAGGATGAATAAAAAAGAACGCTAAAAGAATTATTTCATACGAAAAGTTGTATGAAGGATCATATGACAGGTCGAAAGCCAGTATGAACAAAATGTCGAATGATGGGCTGGATTAAAAAAATTATGATATTTTCGTACTTCTGATTAAGTGTTGGCTTAATTTCATAAGGTAAAAATCCAAGTCATTCCATTAGGGTCACATCTATATGATATTATGACTAATGTCGATTAATGATTGTACGAATTAAATCTAATATGATATTATGTCACCACTAATGGATATGATACAACCTTCAAATACCTTTTGGTTATCATGACCCTGCCATCTTCATTATTCTCCTTTTATGTTCGCACACATAAGCTATCAGATAAGCTGCCCTCCTTGTTGAAATAAGGTTATGATTATGAGTTTGGTTAGACACTTGCATTAAGTTACATGTTTAACATGTCCAAAGCTTGCTTTGCATATGGTTGAAACAACTAAAAATTAGAAACTCATTCAATCACGCACTTTAGATGACACATGCTCTGAAAATTCGCTATAATGGCACGATTGTTTAGGCATGCCAAGCTGGTTGCATGACCATTTGGCAGGTTGAATGCGACACGCTTTAAAACTAGCACTATGTGAACCTTATTCAACTCCAACGCCATCACTAACCGTTATTACTGTGGAGAATTTTTAGCCACCTTTCCTAAAAACCCTGTATTCCTTCCTCTATTTCCATCATGCTGAACCGATTCGAGCCTAAAAGTTATCAGGATCTGTTTCAAATGACAGAGTTTAGGGAGTGTAGGGAAGTGTTCTTTCGAGCCAGATGGAACCCTTTCCTCCATTTGCTACAAGGTTATGACGAGAAGATCTCTTTGTTGTTTGCAATGGGATTTGATGGGAGGACAACTAGATTAGGTCACCTTTCCTTTCAAGTTATTGAGGAGTCGATTTCCTGCGCTACTAATCACCCTCGAGAGGGTGAACGATGGCATAAACATTGGTTCGTTCCGCGAGCATCACACAATTTCGCTTTGAAGCCTGAGTTCCAGTATGTAACAGGTGTGAAAGGCTACCATCACAGCTGGATAAAGCCGAAGTATATCAATCCATTGATAGTCATCATTCACCTGGTTACCTACAAAGGTAAATTTAGCATTTTCAAGTCTTTTCACCTTCGCTTATTATCCCACTTTATTGGTAATAGATGCTTGAATTTCCCTTTCTTTTTCTTCCATAGATTAGAAAAAATGTCAAATTTGTCCTGGAAGAATACCCTTCATCCGAAAATTAATTTGTATCACCATAGTATAATCAAAATGATAATTTTGTATCAGTTTAGAGAACGAAACCAGTCTTTGGAAAACTTTGTGTTCAAAGTACTTAATCCCCACCTCAATATTTGTAAGCGGTCTTGTCATTTTCACCCTGAGTCAAGACCAACCTCACCTGCAGAAAACCCTGATGTTGTCCACCTTGATGAGGATGTCTCATTACCTAATTCACCCATGAAAGAAACCCTTGCTAGTCCTATGTCATTGAATTTGTGCCTTTTTCTCGACCTTGTACCAGAAGACCGAAGGCTAAAAGCATCCAACGCATGCTTCGACCCAATACTTAGACCATGGTTCAACTTGATGAGCAAACTGGTCATCCGGATGATCAGGCTAAGGCAGAGAAAAATGACCCAAACTCGTCCCTCTTAGCACTAGCTAGCCTCTCTGGTGAATTGCTCAAGGACACCGATCAGATGGACATTCCTGCATCTGAAGATCCCCTTCCTACTGTCAATATGGACCCGCCTTCAACAGAAATATTTCCTCCATGGGATTTTAACCAGTCCCCAGAACCATTTATGCCACCGCAGCCCATATCAGGTTAGTTAACTTTCGAGTTAACTCAATCGACAAAGCAGACTGAAGCACATGCCAAGTTAATTTCAGAGCTTCGTGAAGAAAATAGAGTGTTGGGATTACAAATTAAGAATATGGAGGATCTACATAAGACTGTTAGTCTATCATAGAGGGATCGGCAGGCAAGGCATGCCCTTCTGAAAGCACAGGTGAGGAAATTGAAGTACAAGCAATCTGTTCCATCCAAGTTGGAGGCAGCTGCTAATGCAGCTCTGCCTCCTTCCTCATGATATCTTTTAATTTGCACCAGTGGGACCTGGTATTCTTCTGGTTTGGGGGAATGTTGACTAAATTAGGATTTATGTCAATTCTATTTATAATCATCATTTTATGGTTTCAATGGCTAATATTGGCATAATACGGAGTGCATTTTCTATATTAATTCATGTGTCTTATTCTCTTTAGGTTATATGGTCTTTCTGGTGATTTAACAAACAGACACGCGTTCAGCTGAGTATATGGAGAGCATGCCTAGCTTGATGTCCAGATCATCAAACAGACCGCGCATTTTTGGTAGCATGTTTCTATGTATTAAGAGCATGAAAACGGCCAGAAACTGTCATCACCATGTGCCAGCATCTTAGCATTAGTCTTCTTCTGGAAGAAGTGCCCATATAGTACTTATGCATGACATTTCAACGTAGGATTTGATTCTGACTGAAGTTATGAACCACATTTCGTGCCTGAAGGAACCTGATCTACGAGAGAAGAGGATTTGTTAGTTGTTAGTTGTTAATGTACTTATTCTCCATTATGATTTCCTTATCATGAAGAGCAGTTGACCACTAAAGGGTCGACTTGGTCGCCTCCATTGAACGATGTATATATAGACGATGTCATGTGGCTTAGAGAGAGTTTCTAGAAGTCTGGAGCCCGAGTCTCTGTATTTTATTTTATCAGTTCAATCTAAAAAACTTTGTAACGTTGCTTTTCATTCTAATGAAAGTCTTATTGTGGTGTATATGATTCTGTTCGATTAGAATAAGCATAACTCTGTTCGCTAGGAGGTCCCCCTGACAAACAGAGTCTTTATATCCTTATGTAGGTTTTGTTATTTTCCTTTGCAATTAGTATAATTCTGTTTATGAGTTGTTTAGTTTTGTTTCTATAATTGTTCATGTTTCCTGTAGTATAGATTTCAATTTAAAATTATGTTGAGCATGTAGGTTCTTTTTATTAAATAGAAACCGGTTGCGTTTAAGATAGCTTTCAAGTTTTTCTGCAAAGTCTTTCGATTTCTAGATTAGATTTCTTTGATTAATTATAATCTAGTTCTGCTTATTCCAGTTTTTATCATGAATTTGCTTAAGAATATGTTAGTTTGTTTTGAATTATGAAATTAGTTTAGGTCGTATTACTATGGAATTTAGTCATTAAAGTAGGTTTACTTCTTGTTTTACATTACAGTAGTACATGCATGGGGTAGCTGCTCTTCAATAAAGAATTTAAATTTACAGTTTCCTTAAAGTTTTAACATTTTCTTTAAACAGACTGTCATACAAACAGCCTATTCCACCTTTTATACAGACCTTCATTTCCACCTGTTATACAGTCGCTCATTCAATCCTGTGTGTTTTTAATTTGTTTTGAAGATTATCCTTCTAGTTTTGTAATTCTATATGAGTAGTAACGGTTAGATAATGTTTATATTTTTTTTGAAATACCTTTAGATACAATTGTTTAAGACTTCTTGTTAAAACTCATTTCTTCTTCCTCTTTCTTTTACCTTATGCATAGGAATTATTTTATGTAAATTAACTCATATTATTGATCTGTAATTGAGCCTTTGATTCAAGTTGTTCCTTAAGTTTTAAATTACGTGTATTAATGGCTTAAGTGTTTATAATTTGTTCTTTTAAATTATACAATTGTGAAAAGGATCTATAAGATAGAACTCAAATCATCTTTGTAAGTTTTCTGTTTGTCCATAAACTATGTCTACCCTCATATAATATTTTTTAAGCAGGAGTTATTTATGTATAAACGATCATGTTTACTATTTCCTGTAACTGGACATTTCTCAGTTCACACATTTTTGTAGAGATCAAACTATACCTAATTCCCTTTATCTTTTACACTTCTTTTGAGATCCATTTTGATACCTCTTCTGCCCCAGTTCCTATTACAGTAAATGCTTATCCTCAGAATAATCAAGGAGAGTGGAATTAAGATAATTTATTTAGTGTATGTATAGTTTCTATTTGGTCATTGTAAATCCTTTTTAATGTAGTCATTCTCTCAAGTAAAAATCAATCTCTCTAGATAGAATAGTTTATTATCATAACCCAGTTTTTATCTGGACATTTATAAATAGGTTGATGTTACCTTTGTTTTCAATAACTTAACTAGATCCTTAGGAGTTCAACTTAAGACCTTTCAATATTTGGCTTATTAAGAGTATTACCATGACACTCTCTACCTTCGCATATAGTTTGTAGCAACTCTAAGCCTACTAACCTCGGTTGATAATTAAATATTAGGTAAATTATTCAAGACAATATTTTTCCCAACACATGGATATTTTGCTTTTCTCTTCCCTTTATCGTTTTCATTGGTTGTCGGTTTCGGGTT
>LPNX010650912.1:115586-143452 GCA_001517045.1 Pseudotsuga menziesii | reverse complement strand
TGGTTTTGCCTCTTTCCTCACTTTTCTGGACATAATAATTGTAAAAGGGTGACCATAGCCTTGTTGCTGGGCCCTATATGCATCCATAATTTTTGTCATACGATCATAAATTCAGACTTATAGGGGGGTGTTGGAATATATTAAACCCACTCACAACTTAGGATAAAATAATTAATCATTATTGATTAATTATTCACCTACTAGCTTAATTAGGTGGCACCTTAAAGTCAATGCATGCCATCTATATCCTAGGAATGAGTTATTTCTGATTCTGGGTTCATCTAGAATTAGTATGCAAGACCTTATAGCAGATTCTTCTTTTTTCTGCTTTTTCTGCTTTTTCTGATTTATCCTGCTTTTCTATGGATAAGATAAAAGCTAGTCAACTAGGAAACTGGGTTCTTTTGTTTCCAACCCATCCTCCATTAGTTTTTCTCCATTTTCTAGGATTAGCATGTTACTTCCATCTCCTTGACAACTCACTCATGCTTTTTCCAACTCGTGAGGTCCTTGATAGATTTAGCAAGTGCTTTATCCACCTATGGGGGTTTGCTATATTTTGGTAAGTCAGCCTTTTTGAGCTTTATGAGTTGTTTCCATACAATTCGACTTCCCCATGAGGGATGTACTATTTATGTACTCTATTATTCATAATTATTCAATGGAAGGATACACACCAATATTCATCTCTTCATTCATGTGATTCAGTCTCTTTTCTTCCCTCTAGTTTTCCTGTGTATGCTTGTGAGAATTCTTAGTAGCAAGATCTATTTCTTGTGCTTCTTTTTAGCATCATTGCACATAGCATTGGTCTATTATTTCTACATTTAATGTAGTCATTCTCTCAAGTAAAAATCAATCTCTCTAGATAGAGTAGTTTATTATCATAACCCAGTTTTTATCTGGACATTTATAAATAGGTTGATGTTACCTTTGTTTTCAATAACTTAACTAGATCCTTAGGAGTTCAACTTAAGACCTTTCAATATTTGGCTTATTAAGAGTATTACCATGACACTCTCTACCTTCGCATATAGTTTGTAGCAACTCTAAGCCTACTAACCTCGGTTGATAATTAAATATTAGGTAAATTATTCAAGACAATATTTTTCCCAACACATGGATATTTTGCTTTTCTCTTCCCTTTATCGTTTTCATTGGTTGTCGGTTTCGGGTTCTCTTGTTGGTTTCCAGGTTTTTTTTTCCTTTACCTTTTTTTTTATTATTACCAATTGTTTGTGTACTACTTTGAATAGTGTTCACCTAGGTAGAAACCTTGGGAGTTGAAGGAGTAGTAGCAGAAGCATTGTGTTGCTTGGCAGGTTTCGCTGCTGACGAGGGTTGGATTGAACCAACAATCCCATCAACAGGAGTTTCTGCTGGTGGCTTAGCAGGGTCAGTGCCAGGGTGAGGAACTTGAGGGACCAAGTCATACAATGTTCCAGACTGGGAATACACCAAATCTAGGTACCGAGCGCAACTAATAGCCTACTCTTTAGTGACAGCGCCGCCCATAGCCACATCTTGGGCAATAGGTGGAAACAAAGACTTTGTAAACCAGTCAGCTAAGATTTGGTTCAGGATAGGAGCTTTAATGAGCCTTCTCCGCCTTCTCCACTCATGGATATGATCTGATATGTGTGTGGAGGTGTTTTGACCCAGAGAAGTTAAAAGGTCTGTACCCATTTCGTAACGAATGGGTAGCTGAAATTGTGTGAGGAAGACAATTGCCAATGCACTAAAATCCACAAACGAATGTCATGGAAGTTCAATATACCACTTCGCGACCGTACCGGTCAAAGTTCGTTGGAAGAGTATCAATCGAATAGAATCGTCCATCAAGGAGTTGGATGAACACCATAGATGGAAAGTCATAACGTGATTTTTCGGATCATCTCCCTGCTTACCATCGAATTTTGGGATGTCCGATGGCAACTTTACTGGAATTGCAAGCCATGAAGGATTATGTTGGATGGGGTCATTAATCAACTTGGACAAATAAGGTAAGTCCAAATTTTCTAGGAAAGGTAACTGACGATTTCGTTCCACGTACTGGTAATATTGATAAGGCATGTAACCACCAATAGGGTCGTAGGTTGACTGATATACAGGTTGTTAAAATGTCTAATGAGATGATGTACTTCTTGAAGATTGACCTCTAGGGTTAGGGCCGCTAGAGGCACCAAGACCATTAGACCCGTTAGGACCATTAGGAGGAGGTCCACCAAGAGCACTAGGAGGAGGGCCACCAGAACCCCCAGGACCACTAGGACCACCAAGAGGAGGGCCACCAGAACACCCAGGACCACCAGGACCACCAAGAGGAGGGCCACCAGAACTCCCAATACCACCAGGAGGAGGGCCACCAAAACCCCCAAGACCACCAAGAGGAGGGCCACCAAAACCCCTAGGACCACCAGGAGGAGGGCCAACAAAACCCCTAGGACCACCAGGAGGAGGGCCGCCACCACCGTAAGGTGGTCCTCTGGCACTGCCAATATTATGAATAGGTATTCCTCCCATCGCTTGCATATAATACCAGTTGGTTTTCCCCCATGATGTAAAAGTATTTCTAGGGTATGGAATTCCAGTATAATACCTTCCTATAGGTTTGGGTTGATAATTCATATTTCCTACAGGCATTTGATTTGTTGGGTAACCATAACCCCATGGGGATTGATGAACTGCAGGTTGCGCCACCGAGGGATGACCTAAACTTGAAGGGGGGTTCACCACATTTGTGTTGGTGGGAGGGACATATACTGTGTATTGTCCTATAGAAATTTTTTTCCTATTATTCGTAACAATCCATTAGTGGGTAACGTAGGTCGTGTTGGGGGTTTCCCCCTGGCGTTATAAGGTACACATACTACTGGAAATGAAATTTCCCCCCCATCCATAGAAAGTATGGGATGAATAGAGATAGACATAGAACTCAATGCTGTAGGGGCGGAATTAGAGTTTTAACCTGGATTACGAGAAGTCTCACCATATGTTGGATTACCATCATAAGAAGGTTTTATTTCAGCGAGAGGCCAAGGATCGGTATTACGTGGGAGAAGAGCTGAAAGAGGTTCTTTATGAGGTATGGGGGTTGCAAAGATTGTATCTAACCTCTACATTCTCTCTTGAAAATCATGTGCATAGTGAATAGAGGCTTGGATTTTTCTATACTCTTCTTCACCTGGTGAAGATTGTTCAGGAGAGGGCCTATTTACCCCAAATGAGGCAATGGCCTGCCCCATAGATGTTCTCCAAAATGGAGCATCTAGGCCATACTCAGATGGAATAGGACTATCGGTACGACCCTCCATATGCGGATGAAAGGAAGTATCAACCATAGGAGGCTGATGAACAAAGGGATTTATATACGAAGTGAATTAGTCTCCACTTTCTACAACTATATTTTCTTCTTCATGGGAAGTAGTTGCAGCTCCTTGGTCAATGGATTCCATTGGAATTTCTCCTATAACAGGAGGAAAATTGGGTGGCAAGCCCTGATTCCTTTTGGATCATCTCAACCAAAACTCAGCCAGATTGGTATCAGTTACTAAGTTAACCTAGGGTCTCAAAGATAATAACACACAAAATCTTTCTCCTACTCAAGCTACAGGCCAACAAGCAAACTTAAATGACAGGAGGAGCTCAAATAGTCAGTCTCTCACCAGGATTATCAAGTAGGTGCAACTCACGATATACCACAAGGGTACGTGCATAGTAATCTCCCTGAATGTTGTTTTCGATGTATTGCTCCACACAAGACAGCCAAAGGGTTTTTCTCAGATGGATAGGGTATCCTAGTGGGGTCTCCCGATATACGCAAGGTACATGGGATCTCAAATCGGTAGTAGTTCTATCTAATTCACAACCATTCACAAGGGGCCTTCCGATATACAATCGAGTACATGAAGTACCTTTCTATATACCTCAAGGGTACATGAAAGGCCATTCGATATACCGACGGTATGTGAAAGGACGTTCGTTATACCGATGGTACATGAAAGGTCGTTCGATATACTGACGGCACGTGGAAGAACCACATGAGTCCGGGGTTGTAGTGTGGACAAGTAATGACAGCTCCTATATTTAATGATGCTTGAACACGTCTCTAACCTATCACCCAAATTTCTATACAATTTTTAGGCCTAAAGCTACCGTTAATTTTAAAGTGGACAGTTAGGTGAATGCATGAGATTTTGATAGAAAAAGTAAAACCATGCAAAGATGAAATGCACATTCATTCACTTTACCATTCAGATTATGCCTAATTACGGGAAAGAGAGAGATTCTTTTTTCTTTTCAATTTTGCTTTGAAACCAAAAATTTTCTCAAACAACTCTTGAATCGAGAAAAAAAAATCGACACACTCCAAATTAGTTTTTTGAAAGCAATCAGATGGGATAGAGTCTCTTTTCCTAAAAGAAAAACAACCAACACTCAATATGCATATGCAATCTATTTTTTCAATTTTTCTCTAAAACATGGAAAGATCTAACTTAAACTATTGATATTTTTTCTTTTGATGAGATAATGATGCAAAAAAGACAAAAGAACAAAGGAATCTTGAAAGCTTATGAAGCTAATCAGAGATCAAGTGACTTAAGCTCGTTAAAAACAATGACCTAGTCTCAACTAAAAAAATTCTTTTTAAAGCAGAAAAGAAGTCTCCCGCTAACTCTATGGAAAAATGAAAACAAGGAAATGATCAAGCATCCTTTCTCTTAGTCTTTATCAATGAATGAAAAGGGACCTAACTAAAACAATACTTTCAATTATTTCTTTCAAAATCAAAACCAACAAGCATGGAAGCAATGAATAATAAACAAGCCTTACTTAACTGTTGGATTTTTCAACCAAACAAGCTCTTACCACCAAAAAATTCCAACCATGAACACTCATATTTATACAAACAAGCCTTGATAGTATAGGGCTGAAAGAAAAAACCAAAATCTACTTTTGAAAAAAATCAAAAACAAGGTATGGAACACTACCTACCTAGCACCGCGCTAAAGGGGTCACTGACAGAGCGATTTTTGATGCAGCACCACTTCTTTCTTTCTTGACTCAGGCAGTGGCACCGCCTATGGATAACTGTGTTCAAGCGGTGGCACTACGTATTTCCCACAGCACATGAGCGGTTCCCTGTAAAAATCCAAAACATAAAGAGAGGGAAAAATTCAAGTTAGAAGCTGCAAAAAAAACTATCAAAGCTGATGAATCAACAGTAATACATAACATATAAAGTCAAGGTGCCTCAGATTTGAAGAGATCTGATGATTTCAAACCAAAAATTCACTAATTCATATGGTAGATCTGACTGAAAAGATTGAAGGCTGGAGCTTGGATTCGAACAATTGTTTGAAGACTGAGGAAGATCAGATCAACTAAAGCTTGGACTCCCTAGCAAAGTCACCAGATTTGTTATCAAGAATATTTCACCTTCCGCGGAAGGAAGTTGTTCCTCTAGTCTGAATGGTTCAGATCCAAAACAAATGAGTCACAACTAGGTCAGAAGAATTTCCCTAGAGACTATGGATGCCTAGAATAAGATCTCTGATTGAAGACCTGCAAAAACACATCAAACATACAACAACATCAAAGATACCAGAAAACTATCCATAGATCCATATCAGTGACTAAGGAATCTGATAATATACATGTGAGATTATAACACAACAGATATATTGGAAAGAAATCGAATTTGCATTAATATATGAATGAAAGAGCTTACAACTATTTTTCCTTAGTGTCGATGCACTCCTTCACTATTAGATTTTTAACATTAAGCTAGCATATCATTAGGATCTTTAACTGAGAGAACAACAAGCACAGCAATCAAACACAAGAGACAATGAACACAATGTTTTTCCTTGGGGAAACCATAAATGGAGAAAACCCCGCAACTTCCTCTGAGATAGAATCAGCACCAAAAGTGAAACCCAAAATAGTAAGATGATCTCCCGACAACATTAACCTCTTTCTTCCTTGCCCCGGTGTATTTCTCTTCCTCAGCTATGCGCTACAACTGAGTGTGAGTGAGTGTGTGATAAATAGAGAGGCTAGCTCTCTATTTATACTAATTCTCGACTTGACTAAACCCAACTAGGGCCGACTTCACTAGGTGAGTCTAATAACCCTAGTGCCCCAGAACTGCAGGGACTTTAACCATTAGACAATAGGAGGGTTACACACATTGACTTGACATGACTTGATTACATTATAGAAACTCTCGATAGGAACCTTAGGGCATGACATGACTCAAGTACATCCTGGAATAAACATCAGGTTACAATACATAAGAAATACAAGTGAATACATTCTGAAGTTACAATTACATCAACACTCCCTCTTAACTAGGAAGGTATTCTCCCGACACAATTTATCAGCACAAGTCTTCTTCTCTGTATCATCTGGATCATCATCGAGTCTTCATCATCTTCACCTTCAATTCATCTCTATCTTCAAGTCACCTTCATCTTCAAGTCATCTTCACCTGGATCTGGATTATCACTCGATCTGGATCTGGATCATCCCTCGATCTGGATCATTTCTGGATCTGGATCATCCCTTGATCTAGATCATCCCTGCTGGATCATCATCACTGGATCATCACGGGTGCTATGTCATGATTCTTCTCATCATAGGAAGTTCTACAGAGCCAGCCCTTTTTCATGCTGGTTGTAGGCCTAGCCTCCATGTAGGTCTTCTTCAGTGCTTATATCTGACCCTAAGTCAGAATGGCCCACCCAACACTTATATCTGATCATGTAGGAACCAATCCTATAATCATATTAGAAAGGCACGCCCAACACTCACATCTGACCATGTGGGAACTAATCCCACAACCCTGTCAAAATGGCCCAACACTCACATTTGACACATGCAAGGAACCAATCCAACATACATGTTCAAAAAGGCTCAGCACTTATATTTGACACATGTGAGGAACCAATCCAACATACATGTTCAAAAAGGCTCTGCACTTATATTTGACACATGCGAGGAACCAATCCAACATACATGTTCAAAAATGCTCTACACTTACATTCGACACATGCGAGGAACCAATCCAACATGCATTTTCGAAAGGGATCTACACTTACATCCAACACATGCAAGGAACCAATCCAACATGCATGTTCGAAAGGGATCTACACTTACATCCGACACATGTGAGGAACCAAACCAACATGCATGTTCGAAAGGGCGTGCACTCACATCTGATCAAGTAGGAACCAATCCTACAGTCATATCAGAATGGCCCCTAGTCCCAGACTAAGATACCTGGTAACTAACCAAGTTCCTCCATTCCAAGAATGGCATTCAACACTTACTTATGATCATGTAGGAACCAATCCTACAGTCACATCATAATGGCTCAACACTCATATCTGACATGGAAGGAACCAATCCTCACCATGACAGAATGGATCAGCCCTTACATCTGACCATGCAAGGAAGCAATCCTCTTACCATGTCAGAATGGCTCTGGGTCTCATTATTTCCCCTTGGAGGAAACCTCGATCTGGAGAACACCAAGCTTCCCCCTGAAGTACTCAAAATTCACCTTAGCCAATGGATTTGTTAACACATCAGCTATCTGTTCCTCCATCGCCACATACTGGAGCTTCACTGCTCCCCTCTGCACCATATCCCTGATATAGTGATACTTGATCTTGATATGCTTCAACTTGTCATGGAACACTGGATTCTCTGACAACTTCACACAACTATGGTTGTCACAATGTATACAAGTAGCATCCATCTAGAGATCAAATAAATCAGATAGTAGCTTCCTCAGCCATACTGCCTCACAACTAGCTGAACAAGCTATGACATACTCTGCTTCAGCTATACTCAGTGCCACACAGGATTACTTCCTGCTAAACCAAGAGATCACACCTGATCTCATACTGAAGCAACACCATAAAGTGCTCTTCCTATCGATGGCACTGCCTGCCCAATCTGAATCAACATAACCCTCTAGGTTAATCTTCTAATTCGCCTCATACTTGAGCCCATAATCAATTGTACCCTTTAGGTACCTCAAAATATGCTTTGCAACAATCAAGTGAACATGTCTCGGATCTGTCAAAAACTGGCTCAAGGTGTTCACAGCAAAGCAAATATCTAGTCTTTTGTTCGTCAGGTACATCAATGACCCAATCATCTAACGATACATAGTAGCATCAACCGATTTTGATGAAGCATCACTCAATAGCTTCTGGTTCGATGCCATAGGTGTGTTCATGGCCTTGCAGTCCATCATTCTGAACCTCTTCAGGATCTCTACTACATACTTCCCTTGTTCAGGGGAGATTCCATCCGCATTCTGCCACACCTCCATACCTAGAAAATAATGCATCATACCCAAGTCCTTCATTTCAAACTCGGCAGCAATCTTTCTCTTCGTATCAAGAATAAACCCATCCATACCTGTTACAAATAGATCATCTACATATAGTAGTAGCATCACTGGGTTGCCATCTTCAATCTTGTAATAAAGGTTGGAATCTTCTTTACTCTTGGTAAGGCCCAAACTAGATAGAAAGCTATCAATTCTGTTGTACCATGTCCTGGGTGCCTGTTTCAAACTGTACAGGGATTTCTTCAATCTACACACATGAGACTCTCTATCATGTGTCTCAAAACCAAGTGGTTGTTCTACATACACTTCCCCTTCCACTACACCATTCAAGAAAGCAGTCTTGACATCCATTTGGTGTATTTTTCATTTCATTATTGTAGCCAGAGCAAGTACTGATCTGATGGAAGTGTATCTGGCTACAGGTGCAAAGGTTTCTTCATAATCTATTCCTTCTTTCTGTGTGAAGCCACGAGCCACGAATCTTGCCTTATATTTCTCTATGCTACCATCTGCAGCATGCCTGATCTTGTAGATCCATTTGGAAGTTACAACCGACTTCCTTTCTGGTCTTGGGACAACATCCCAAACATCATTATTCATGATCAATTGATACTCTTAGATCATAGCATCCTTCCATTATTTCCGTTCTACTACTTCTTAATAATTGGAAGGTTCTTTGTTGATAAAGTCACATAGTAAAGCTACATATCCAAAGTAGGATCTGGTTCTCTTTCTTTCTCTGTGATTCTCTTTTGGAGCCCCGTATCTTTCTGCACCTTCGATAGCTTCTCGTACCCAAGCAGGTTTCCTCTTCTGAGGATTCTTCTCTTGAGATGGATCTACAGGTTCTTGTGGTTCTTCAGATTCTTGATCTTCTTCTTGAATCTCTTCATTCATGGTTGTATCATGAATTCTGGGTGCTTCTGCTTCGTCTGGTTCTTCAGTAGGTCTCTTTCTAGATTTGTTGTAAGCTTTTTATTCATCAAATGTTACATCCCTGCTGATGTCGATCTTCTTGAATCCTGGGAAGTATATTCTGTAAGCCTTCTAGCCTTCAGAGTATCCCACAAATATACCCTTCTTTCCTGAAGGATCTAACTTTGTCCTCTTTTCTTTTGGAATGTGTATGTACACTGGAAAGTTGAATATTCTGAGATGGCTGGCTTCTGGTCTCTTGTCGGAGAAGACTTCTTCAGGAGTCTTGTTCTTGAGTACTCTTTGTGGAGTATGATTCTGTACATACACCACTGTTCTGGAAGCCTCTGCCCATAGATGCATGGGAAGATCTTGATCATGAAGCATTACTCTTGTAACTTCCATGATAGTTCTATTCTTCCTTTCTGCAACCCCATTTTTTTGTGGATTATATGGAGTGGATAACTCCCTCTTAATCCCTAATTCTTTGCATAATTCTTTGAATTCATTTGATGTGAATTCTCCGCCATTATCTAATCGAAAGGTCTCGAATCAAGGCTCTCGATCAAGGCTTTTAATTCTTTGAACTTGTTGAAAAATTCATCTTTGTTCTTCATGAAGTAAATCCATATCTTCCTAGAAAAGTCATCAATTAAAGAAACATAGTATACATACCCGCTTAGAGAACTTGATGACATTGGTCCGCATACATCGGAGTGGATGATTTCCAAATTCCTTTTGCTTTGCTTTCGTTACTTGGAAATGTCTTCTTTGTGTTCTTTCCTTTCACACATCCTTTGCAGATTCCTTCATGTTTTGCTTGAATTTGTGGAAGACCTTCAACAGCTTTGCTTGCAAGTGGTAGTGCTCTGTGGTGCACATGTGCAAGCCTTCTGTGCCAAAGTTCATTTGGCTCTACTGTGCCATGGACCAAAGCTTGTTCTGGAAGGCCCTTCAATTTGTATAATCATCCTTCTTGTTCTCCAATTACTATTGCATCATCAATAGTCTTTCCTCTTGGACATCTGCAAATGAAACCCTCATGCCTTTTGCATCCAATGCCGATATGGATAGAAGATTCTTCTTTAGTCCTGGTACAAAAAAGACATCCTTCATTTTCATAGACTTTCCAGAGTCTAGCTTGTAGGATGATTCACCACTACCTTTTATGGGATATTGGTAGTCATCCCTAAGTTTCACCTTATGGGGTGAATTATGTTCAGATAGTTTCTCAAAGGATTCCTTGAAACTTGTCATGTGTTTGGAAGCCCCACTGTCAATAAGAAAATATTTGCTTCCATGAGTGACAGTTCCCGTGAGAGCGGAGATCAGAACATATTCATCTTCACTTGAATAGTCTTCACTTTCTTGTTTTACTCTCTTTCGGGGAGGATCATCATCCTCAGTAGTGTGAGCATGATGTCTTCTTTTGGATTTCCTCTTCTTCTTGGGTCCATTCTTATTCATGGGACAGTTTCTAGCATAGTGTCCTATTTCATCGCATGTATAACATCTGAGTTTAGATGAACCTTTCTAATGAGAATGCTTACCTTGGTGATGATGCTTTTCCCTTCTTCCTTTCTTGGAGTGTACTGTGAGAGCTTGATCTTCACTTCCCATATTTTCTTCTCGAGCTGCTATTTGAGCTTCTTCTTGTGAACACTCTTCCAACAATCTACTGAACTTGACTAACTTATTTCTAGCACAGATTCCTTGGATGAAATAATCCCATGACCTAGGGAGGCCATTCAAAGTTGTCATCACAATTTCTGCATTCTCCACTTCTTCATCTACTACTTCCAGCTGTTCTTTGATCTGGGAGATGCTTGTGAAGTATGAATGGATGGTCTCCTCATTCTGGATCTTTACATTCTTCAACTAGTTCCTTAGAGTCATCTTCTGATTGATGTTCTTCCCTTCAAACAGTTTGGTTAGGGAATCAAACATGGCTTTAGATGTCTTGAGGGAGGACACCTGTGGTATGAGGTGATCCTTGATAGAATCAGCAATGATCCTCTTTTCCATAACCAACTTCTTCTTATGTAAGGCCTTGGCCTCATCTCCCTCTAGAACTGGAACCTCCTCACTGATATAGGAGTCTAACTCGTTTTCTTCCAGGACCAGGGAGATCCTATACTTCCAGGCTCGGAAGTTATCAGCTCCCTTAAGCTTTTCATCAAGCTTGGTATGATGAGACATCTTAACTGAGAACCTCAAATGGAAATACAAAA
This sequence comes from Pseudotsuga menziesii, assembly GCA_001517045.1. Classification (NCBI taxonomy): domain Eukaryota; kingdom Viridiplantae; phylum Streptophyta; class Pinopsida; order Pinales; family Pinaceae; genus Pseudotsuga; species Pseudotsuga menziesii. Next base: position 131,938 of record LPNX010650912.1, on the reverse strand, counting down.
TATTTAGATCTTACCAGGTCAAGATGTCAGATCTAGATTTGGAGCTGAAATCCTATAATGCTGGTTCAGGAGCAGAGTAGGGTTTTGATTTTTTGGAGTTCTGTCCAACCAAATGCTTTGAATTTGATCCCTAACTTCGATTTTTGGGAGGAGATCAATCCAGGCCTGGGCTCATTGAAAAATTCCACTTCTATGAAAAGCCCTAATTTTCGGCAGCAATGTCGCGTCAAAAACTGAAAAACCTCAGAATTGGATTCTGCTTCAACAAAAAGATGCGCCCTAGGGAGGAGAGTTATTCCACCCTACTTTTGCTAAAAATCTATGGAGAGAAATCCTCTAAATAGCAAGCCCTAGTTCCCACAACTGCATAGTTTCTTCTTCTCAGGTTAGCTCTAATACCATGTTATATTTTTAACATTAAGCTAGCATATCATTAGGATCTTTAACTGAGAGAACAACAAGCACAGCAATCAAACACAAGAGACAATGAACACAGTGTTTTTCCTCGGGGAAACCATAAATGGAGAAAACCTCACAACTTCCTCTGAGGTAGAATCAGCACCAAAAGTGAAACCTAAAATAGTAAGATGATCTCCCAACAGCAGTAACCTCTTTCTTCCTTTCCCTAGTGTCTTTCTCTTCCTCAACTATGTGCTAGCCTCTCTATTTATACTAATTCCCGACTTGACTAAACCCAACTAGGGCCAACTTCACTAGGTGAGTCTAATAACCCTAGTGCCATGGAACTACGGGGACTTTAACTCTTAGACAATAGGAGGATTACCCACATTGACTTGACATGACTTGATTACATTATAGAAACTCCCAATAGGAACCTCGAGTCATGACATGACTCAAGTACATCCCAGAATAAACATCGGGTTACAATACATAAGAAATACAAGTGAATACATTTCGAAGTTATAATTACATCAACATTCGCAAGACTGACATCTCATCCCCGATGGCTCCAACTTGCTCCTCTATGCTCTCTAATGGATTAGGCCAGGATGTTAATTCAGCAGCATAACTTTACTCTTTTCTTTCTCTCCTCAACCATAGAGTATGAGCCTGGTTTTATAGCGCTCAAAGGGATAGGAATGGTTGATAAATACGTGGGTGAGGTGGCCATGAGATCCCCAAAGCATGGATCTCGAGCTTAATTGACCCAATTGAGTAGGGATAAGTCTAGCCACGAAGCTTTTGTTCTAGAAGCTTCGTGAAACCTTCTCTTTTTCACTTTTTACCAAGGGTGCCGCTTATACTCCCTTATGATAGAGTGGTGCAAGGTGATAACCACGCCAAAGACAAAGGTTAAAGGAAGTGGCATCACTTGTATTCCAAATAACTCAGTCGGTGTTGTATAAGGTATCGCTTATCAGCTTAAGGGTAACACCGGTGCTGGAGATTTGTATGTAGAATCAACATCTAGAGCATTGTTTTCACTTCAATGATTGGGATTGAGGGAAAATAGAGGTGTTAGAGATCTTATCAGATGTTGATGACAGGATTTGGGTATAACAATCAGTGCCTAACGATATTGGGAAGTTGACTGCATTACTTAATGGGTAAGAAGAATTTGAACTTTTTCCTTCTGCTATCCTTCAGTAGCTTCCAAATAAATCCAAATACAACAAATTCCAAATTTTTATAGACTGTGGTTAAATGATTCCAAATTTTCTTTATGGTTCCGTTTAGGTGCAGAAACATAAATTATTTTAATATGTGGTATGCCTATTTTTTCTCTTTTGAAGTTTAGTATTTAAATAAGCTATACTTTTTAAATAAGAGACTATTAATATTATTTATTATAACATTTATTTATTCATGTTAAAATTTGAAGTTTAGTATTTAAGTAAACTATACTTTTTAAATAAGAGACTATTAATATTATTTATTATAACATTTATTTATTGATGTTAAAATCAGTAGGTCCCTGGATAACAATCATTTGATAGGATCATTGCCAAATTTATTTAATTTAACCAAATTAGAGAGATTGTAAGTTACTCTTCACCCTCAAATTATTTTATCCTAATTAGAATTATATAGTTTGACAAAACCAAAATTTACTTTGTTGATTATTAGGTAGACATCTACAAAACAATAACCTGAGCGGTATTGTTCCTCCTTGGTTATCTGAAGTAAAAAATCTTAAAGACTTGTATGTCTTCTACTCTTCTTTTACTTAACCAATTCTTGTTCAATATTAAATCTAATAGAGGAGTAATTACTTTTCTACAACTGTGTGGTCACAGGTACATAGAGAATAATAATTTTAGCAGTGTAATTCCTCCTCAACTTCTCATCAGTCATTCATTAAAAATCAAGACTGTTCTATTTTTATATATTTATCATGTTGGAACATATATCATAAGTTTTTGAGGTTTTGAATTTTCTTTCCAATTTTTCTATATTAATCCAGTTTAAATTCTCATTATGGAAATTAACTGTCTTTCGTTGGTTTGTTATAGTTATTCTGGAAACCCCTACTTATGTATGCATAAAGGGGAATGTATTGCAAAGAACTCAAACAATAATAAATTGAAATTTGTTCTGGCAATAACACTCACTGGAAATTTAATCATCGTTGTCACCTTGGGCATTATTTTGTATAACAATAAATTTAGGAAAAAGGAAGTGAAAAAGGAACCAAGAAATTTCTTGAACCAAGCTCAACACATACATTATTCTATCATATATATATATATAGTAGCTGAAATGCACCTTAGAATTAGATTGTGCTTCGAGTAACATCACTTCCCATGAATGGATTACAGACCACTCAATGATAATGGTTCCAAATCCAATGAAGTCTCGTGCCTTCACTATAGATGAGCTGATAACTTCCACACAAACCTTTATTCAAGAGATTGGGCGAGGAGGATTTGGATTGGTGTTCTTTGGTAAATTTCTTGATGGAAAAAATATAGTGGTTAAAGCCCTCTCATTGTTCTCGTGGTAAGGAGATCTGGAGTTCTTGAATGAGGTAACTCGAATATTTATTCAACTAGGTAATATTGTTCAATTTGGATCTAATTTAACGATGTCCAACTAGGCTGCTCTTATGAGTATTAAGTGTATATAAAATTCATGGTATTGATTTTACTTGATGAACAGGTTGATCTTCTTTCCAGAATCCATCATAAGAACTTAGTATCTTTATCAGGATACTGTAATGAGTCCAGAGATGTTATTCTTATCTACGAGCACATGTCAGGAGGGTCACTAAGTGACCATATTTATGGTAAATTATACTGCTGAATGGTATGTTTGTTTGAGCACGACAGAATGATCAAGGTAACTAACAAGGATTCAGTTCTTATATTTTCTTTTCCAGGAGCTAGAACAACACATTACGAACTAAATTGGAAAACAAGGCTGAAAATAACTTTAGATGCAACACAAGGTAACCTCTCTGCTCATTATTGTTTAAAATATTTGATTACTGTAAAATAATATAAATTTATAGGGTTTCTACTTTATATTGTTACATATATGACCTTATTTGCGTGCTATTTCTACTTGAAGGACTGGAATACCTGCACGTAGGTTGCATCCTTAAGATAATTTAGGGATATCAAGAGTGCCAACATCATTTTAGATAGCAAGTTGAATGGAAAACTAGCTGATTTTGGTCTTTCAAAAATTACAATTGATGGAGATGCTACTCATGTTACCACTGCCAAGAAAGGAACTGCAAGATACCTGGATCTAGAGTACATCACACATACATGATTTCCACTCTTGATGTTAAATGAATTCAAATAATTATTAAAAGCCGCAAGCAGATTCATTTTCATTTCTACAGTTCTTAAGTTCGCTAGGTTTTCTGGGACCTAACAATTGTGCACACGATTTTGCAGGTATTACTACACTCAAATGTTGACGAATAAAAGCGATGTGTACAGTTTCAGAGTTGTTTTACTAGATATCATATGTGGTAGACCACTGATATATCTAAAACTACCTGAGGAGGACCTAAACATCGTTCGCTAGGTAAGAATTCATATCTATCAATCATTCAAAAAACTAAGGATTCTTATGTATCAATGATCCAAATTTAAATATTGAACATAATTAAATTCTGATTATTCCAATAATTACAGTAGATGTTGATTATTCCTATAATTATTTGCATATTTACAGGTGACACCGTGCCTAGTTGAGATGGATGAAAATGGTGGCAATATAACATAAATCATAGACAAGAGGTTGGGTGCAGGAGCTGATGACATGAAATCCACATGTAGGGTTGTGAAAGTAGCAATGAGATGTGTTCAAGCTGAACCATCTTGTAGGCTGAGCATCGGTGAGGTGGTGGAAAAGCTGAAAGCTTCTATTCCAATTTCAGAAAAGACAACTCCTATAGAGAGAGTCGATTTATCAACGGATCATGGTAGTGAGCCCAAAGGAATGACGTGGGGTGAGAATAGTTCCAATCTTTCGAATGTAGGCAAATAAGATCCCATGCACGAAAAAGTGTTTCTATTATACCTGACTTTGATATATTGTAATCGTTTGATGATAAAATAATGTTTTGCCTTTTAAAAATTAAAAAATCAATTCTCTTTGCTATGGTTAAATGTTAGAGTTAAAAAAAAAAATTCCTTTATGTTGGGCTGGCTGGCCTTCAATATTTGCCTTATCTTATTATGTCTCCCACAAGGGAATATATATGAATAGCTCAGGTATATTAATGTTGAGCAATTTAGAAAAATATGAAATTTTAGAGTATGGTTTTGCAATATTTAATTCAATTTTTATTTATGTTTATTTTTTAATTGTGTTTTTTTAGGATACCATTGGTTTGGTGTAGATGACGTTGCCCTGGGTTCTGTCTAGGCGATGTCAGCAGTTGTCCATGAAGTATATTAATGAATGCATTGTTCTTGGAGAATATGCATATGTCATGTTTTGAGAAGTGCTTTGTATGTAGTCATTTTAATAAAATTTAGAGACGTTATGCAATTTAAGAAACTCCTAGAAATTTTAAACCATGTTATTTTCAACCAAGTTGCATTAGTTTTCAAAATAAAAGATGCCCTCAAGAATATTTGATAACAAATCTCAACTTAGCAACAACAACTCATAATATCTCCATGCAATTGCAAATACGCTCCCCTCTAAAAGTTACTTCAGGTGTCGGGGGCATTGCCACATCGTGGCTCTTGTTAGGAAAGTATTTAATATTAGTTAAGAACATGACTACATTGTATATGTAAAAGATACTTCATTGGAAGTAATGGCTTTCGAGTTGTCATGGACTAACTATTATTTGATTAAGTAATTGATGGAATTGTCTTACATGTAATGCATGAATAACCTTTAAAAAGTTAGAAGTAGCATATCGTCATATAAACAATTGGTTTATTGGATGATTGTAACACCCTAGTTTTGACCCTGTTTACATTAAATGTATATGATGTATATATTGTAATTAATCATGGTGTGGAGCTATAAGAAAAATCTCCACCATCGATTTAGCATTTTATGTTTCGGCGATTAAAAATCGTTGCCGGTGGTATTTTGTGCTAGCCGGCACATTATAATTTTGGACATCATGTAAATATGCAATTTAATTAAAAACCCACAACCAGCTATGTCAATGCATCAATAATGAGATGGGGGCATGATATTCCTAAGGATATTGGGGGGAATATTCAAACCTTTGGGCCAATGGGAAAAAGCCTAATGTCAAAGGGAGAACCCATCAAAACTATCAACTACCTTTCTTGTCTTATTCACCAATCATTTATTACTGCTAGAAATTGGTTGAGTTGGTTATTGCATGGGATGGGCAAGGTATGGCAGCCCAAATTCGAATTGGAGAAGCCATCAGTTTTTGTGGAAACACATTTTGACTCCTTGGGCAAGTAAAAACCCAAAAATGTCTACCCATTCCAACATGCTTTCAAGTTTTCATGTTTTCTCACCATTTTCCTTCACGTTGGGCTCTTGGAGGCAGCTGGAACTTCCTGTGTGTGTATTCATTCATGTTTTTTGTTGTTTACCTCATTTTCCTCAGGCTAGGAAATCATTTTTGTAATTATTAGTGGTTGGGTTTCCTCCCCCGCGATTTTGCTGCATTTTCCCTTTGTTTTCCGAAGCTGGAAATCATTTTTTGGTAATGCCAGCGAGTGGGAGAAGAAACCCAGGATTTTTGGGTGTTGTTGAGTCCATTTTGGCCACGTTAGGGCCATAAACATCTCTGGAAATCGAATTGTAGTAAAAAGGGTTGTTTTTACCCATATTGGTAATTCATTTTGTTGTCGAAACTGTTTTTCCTCAACCCGGAATTTTGTATTCTGTGTGTGTGCATATTTTTCTTTGATATGAACTGGTTGGGAGTGGAATTGGATCTGAACGAGCTTGATAAACCTAGTGTATGAAGTAACCTCATAGACAAATCTAGAGGGGTTGGTTTTCTTCTTTGCACATCCTGAATAGCACTAGGATGGAAGGCATAGCCTGAGGGACTATGTAGCAGAGAAGGGGATGCTTCCTTGTGTTGGGTGTGTATATGTTTAAAAGTCAAGCCAGATCTGGTGCAGGTGTCCATAGCTCTATGATTGAACTCACTAGCTTAGCAATTCAGCCTTCCACCTCCCTAGCAGCCTGATAAACCCAACTCTGTTTGGCTTGGTTGAATTTTGATATACCTTTGGCTATGTGTGAGCCTGCTAGTGTTCCCTTATTCCTTGTGGGAATCATGTCTAGCTCGGGGGTGGGAGTGTCGCTGAGAGATTGATGAGCACACTGGCCTATGGTTGGGTGGAACATTGCATTGACGTAGTTGGTTGCAGGACAAGCTTCTTTCAAGATAAGTATTCTTGTCTATTTTATCTCTGCAATTGTATTTGTTGCTTAAAGAAACATGATGAACATGTATAATGCGTTGAATGGATGAATTGCTTCCGTTGTATAATTGCAATTGTTATGCATGTGTATGTTTTATTTCAATGCATTTTTATTTTACATTCATGGGGCTAGATTGCCCAAATTAGCAGCACTATGGTCAGGTTCTCTCTCTAGTAGACGGAAGAGAACATGACAATAATGTAGAAAAAAATTTTAACCCCATCTCCCGAAATAATAAAAAAGAATTTAAGTATAATACAAAATCTTACAATATTACCACCTTGTGGAAGATATTAGAAACTCAATTGCTATTATTCTTACAAATATCTCTTCCAATTCGTCCTTTAAAAAGCTATTGTAAAACCATTTAATTACATTAATTCCTAAACCATACAATATTCTCCAAAAACCCAAAATATGCAAATACCAATAAATATGTAAACTACCAAACTATATATATTTAAATTCAAGTAAATTAAAATAAAATTTCAAAGTATTGTCAAACTTTATTAAATAAGGATTAATTAAACAATATCTGTATCTTGCAAAATTGACTTTCTCTTAAAACTGATCTTTCATGAGGAAAAATTGGATCGGGTCTTTACCAAATTCATTAAGACCTTAGTGGGTTAGCCGATACATAATCTTACCGAAGCAAAGGTTAAGACCTACCTAACCCTATATTACACGTTAGGTGGGTAGGTAGATTGCCCTCATTTTTTTATTATTTTTTAAATATTTTCGTTACCTTTTGGTTGAAGTGGGCCGAGTTTGAGAAAAGTTGGTATGAGATATCTTTAATAAAAATGATTAGTTTTAACTAAATCACAATCTAAAGGAATCGATAAAAATATACTTAGCTTGGCTCAATATTATTTATATAATTTTAGAAAATATATTAAAAATACTTATAAATAATATAATATCTATGAAGAGGTGGTTTGATTAATTGCGTTTTTGAAATTTTTATCTATAAAATAGAGTGTAACCTCAAAAATATATTAAATGTATTTTTAAATATGAATATAGATTAATCTAATAATAAATAATAATATTTAGTAAAGTTGTTTAATTTTTATTTATACTTTAAGAAATTGGATTTTTAATGATTTTTATCTTTATTTTTGTTAATGTGTCATGTGATAGCATCTATCGCATATTGATTTATAGAGCATCTTGCTACTTTAGATACAATAAATTAGCATAGATCCATTTTAAATATGGATTTATCAAACATGGAGAGAGATCCAATTTCTTGAGATATAAATTGTTTCTCGCAAATAATTGCACAAAAATTCTACCCAAATTGAAATTATTTTATTGATTAAATATATTTTTGGATTGTACGGAGATTATATAATGATGATGATGATTAACATCCACTAAGACCAACTTTGGTCTATCAGATCTTAAGAAGGAAAATACTTGATTTACTTTAAAATCGTGTTCAAGTGCTCAAAAAGCTTGCCAAGAAGCTTTCCAAGCTAGGAGATCCAACTATGCAGGCGCTAATTTTTTGGGTGCCTGGTTGGGAGGCTACTGATGGAGATGGATGCAATCCAGGGGCTAGGGTTTGCAAGCGTGACTGGTTCTTGGTGGTTTTTGGCCTTCTCCTGGCCTTTTCTGGTATCTTTTCCAGGTTTCAATGGTTGTTTTGGACTCCCGCGGCTTTGGGGTGTTGGTTTTCTGGTGGATAGGTTTTAGGGTTTTCGGTGGCGAGCAGTTTTTGGTGGTCTGGTTTCCAGACGATCTGTCTGATTCTGGGTCTAGGGTGTTGGGATTGAATTTGGGGGTTGTCACGTGTTTTTTGTTCTGTGTTGTTTCCTCGACCTTCTGTCGTGGTGGAGCGATTCTGCTGGGACTCTGTGGTATATGACCATGAAGTTTTCGATGGAAAACATGGAGGTGGCAAAAGAGGTGGGTGATTGACAACACCCTCTTCGGAATCCCAAGGATTACAAAACTGCAAAGGACCGCAAACGTTTTGTTGTTGACAGTGAAGGCATTATGGAGAAGGTTTATTCATTGTGCACACGTACTTTGATTGGGAGGTTGGAACATTTTCGTTTAGATAAGGCAGGATGGGCCAACTTAATAGCCATTACATGGAAGACCTTGCTGGACTATGCACCTACTGTGAGCATATTATCTAATAGTTGGTATGTTTTTATGTTTTTGGAAGATGGGGATGCTTCGCATGTATTTGAGGGGCGGTGGCTCATTGGTGAGGGTTCTTTAGTTCTCGATAGGTGGTGGGTTGACTTTGATCCAGAGTGCTCTAAGGTTTTGAAGCGTCATCTATGGGTCCTTTTACCAAACCTAACGCTTTCTTTTTGGTCGCGAGATACACTCAATGGCATTGCCAATTCCATCAATCGCTTCATCACTTTGGATGCTCAGAGTTTTCACTCTTTTGACAAACGCTTTGCCAAGGTTTTGGTTGAAATGGATATCTCGGAGGGACTTCCTATGGATTTGGAACTTGCTTGGGGTTCAAATTAGAGGGTTCAAATACTTGATTATATGCATGCTCCATTTCGTTGCCATGTCTGTCACCAGAATGGACATTTACAGGATAAGTGTACTCTTTGGCGCGGTGAACGTTTCCTTCTGTTCGGGGTGCAGGAACTGTTTTGGAATGGTCCTTCACCAGTCTGGAATTGTCCTCTAAGAGGTCCCCTTCTTTCCTGGTTTCAACTATACCTCTTTCTCCAAGGTATATAGAAGTCATTGAGCCCACTTTATCTGCACTTGGGGACACCAGTAAGTTGGACCCTCTCATTTCTTCGGTTTATGTTGGTTTAACAAAGAAGGATGTTGAAGTGATTAAGGGTTTTGAGTGGATGGCTTCCACTGGTCATAGTACTACAACACCATCGAGTGGTTTTCTGGGGTCGAGATCTCCTATGTCTCTCTTTCTGCTTCTGTTGACATGTCGGTCTTTCTTGTGGGTGCAATTGTTGGTGTTATTGACCTACCTTCTAGGGAAGTGTTATGGGGGGGTCAGGTTGTATCTTTCGAAACTTCATCAGGGGTGGATGATGGAGGTGTAGATGGGATCTCATTTGTGGCTAGCAGTGATGATTTTCCATCATTGGGTCTAGCAGTTGTTGGCCCTATTGAGGGGAGGGTTATTAGCCTGTCTATCCCTACTGAGCGGCCCTCTTTCTGTGACCCTTCTTTCCTCGAAGCCCTTCCCATTTTCATTGACTGCACACTGGTGTCTCTAACTACTCTCCCCTTATCCTCTATTCAGCATGAAAATGTCACGATCAGACGTGTTCATAAGGCTAAGTCTTCCAAGGGATGTTGGGGTGAAAAGTCTAATTATGGTGTTGGTGATTACATCCCTCTATCTGTTTGTATTAAGGAGGCGACATGTGTCGGTATTCCTTTGTCTTCTTCTTCGCCTTCTGGGGCCGATAGAGAAAAGGATTCCCCACTTCTGTCTTCTTAATGTGTGTTTTATCCTACAATATTAGATGGTTTGGAGGGAAACCCAAGTTATTATCCCTCAAAAAAATGTTTGACAAACTCCAACCTGACTTGATCTTCCTCCATGAGACGATGTGCTCTTGGGAACATGCACTACTTTCTTTTTCTCAACTCAGACCGGGGTTGGAGTTTTGTGCATGTGATGTTGTGGGTTTGTCGGGTGGTCTGTTATCGGCGTGGAATCCGGTGTTGGTCAGGTGTAAAACTTTCCTTATGCCTGCGAGAATCCTCCTCAAGGCCAATTTCCGAGGGGTCCGCTGTATTTGGAATTTTTTAAACATCTATGCACCTTAATTTAAAAGGGACAATTTCTGGGATCTAGTGGTGGATCAAGGTTTGTTTAATTTACCCTACCTTTTAATTGCAGGAGACCTAAATTTCATGTTGCCTTGTGTGGAGGTCTGTGGTGTGTCTGCGAAAAGTGATCCTCTTGTTGGTTATTTCACTAAGTTACTCTTGGACTCGTATTTGGTAGACATTTTACCCCATAAGTTGGGACCTACTTCGCATAATGGATGTTCTAGGGTGGCCGACAATAGAAAACTTTTGGACTGGTTCCTTGTTGCAGAACGATGGGTATCATGTTTACCCTATCATAGGGTTTGGTCCAAGCCTTCAAATATCCTTGATCATTACCCAATTTGTTTACAATGGGTGGAGGTGAGGAAGAGAGTGCACCCTTTAGATTCAACCATTCTTGGCTGAAGGATGTGGATTTTGTCGATTTTGTGAAGTTGCAATGGCTCGGTCTTGTTGTGAAGGATGTTGCTGGGGATATGGCTATCCTGGTGGAAAAACTTAAACTATTGAAGCATCTTGTCAGGAACAGGGAACACATGAAGAAAGTGTCTAGGTGCGCTGAGCTTGAAGATATCGAGTCCTTGATTATCGAACTGTTTTTGTTGGCACCTATGGGTATTATATCAGTGGAGTAGGCTACACCACTTATTGTGCTGAAAGCCCGCAAAGACATTTTATTGGATTTTGAGTCTTATACCCTGAGGCTTAAGAGCCGGGCTATTTGGATCGATTAGGAGGGCATTAATACTAAGTTTTTTCAAAACTTTACCAATGCCCGCTGTAACATGAATGCAATATGGGAGTTACATGATCATGATGGTAAGTTGTGTACTGATGAGGCATATTGGAATGTAGCTGTAGTTGAATTTTTTAGAACTACCTTTAAGGAGGGCAATATATCTCACATCCATGAACAGTTATAGGTGTTCAAACTTTTCCCTACTTTTTCTTATTCGGAGATGGTTGAGGAAGTGGGGAAGGTTGTTACTCTGGTGAAAGTGGAGTCGATGTTGAAGGCCTTTTCCAAGGACAAGAGTCATGGGCTGGATGGGTGGATGGTCGAATACTTTTTGACTTTCTTTGAACAGATGAGAAAGGACCTCTTGGGGGTTGTGGAACAATCCCATAGGGAGGGTTTTGTAACTAAGTATCTTAATGCTACTTATCTTACACTGATCCCTAAGTGTGATAATCCTTTGTCCTTTGCAAAATTCCATCTGATATCTCTATGCAACCTAGATTACAAGGTCATTACCAAGATTATATCCAACATGGTGAAATCTTTACTTGCTGAGGTGATTTCTAGTGAACAATTTGGTTTCCTAAAAATTGACAAATATTAGAAGTAGTAGGGATCACCCAGGAGGCCCTAAACACCATTAAAACTCATGATATGGAGGCATTAATTATTTAAATGGATCTGGTAAAGCGTATGATAGGTTCAACTAGACCTTGTTGCAGCTTATTTTATTACATGTGGGTTTGACATTGGATACAATCAATTGGATCATGGGGAGTGTGATGTCTGCAAATTTTGTGGTACTCATTAATAGTATACCTTCATCCTCTTTTAATGCGAGTTTGGGTCTTAGGCAGGGTTTCCCACTCTTGCTTTTACTGTTTCTTTTGGTAGTAGAAGGACTGAGTTTGTTGATTGTAGATGCCAAAGGACAAGGAAAAATCATAGTCATTGTTTTTTCTTCAACGATTTCCCTTACGCACCTTTTTGTGTGGATGATGTTGTCCTTTTTTGGCTGAGTATCCATAGAGGAGTGGCGATTCTATAGATCCATTATTGACATATTCTTTGTTTCTTATGGTATGTTGGTTAGTATTGATAAATCATCATTTTTGAAGAATAATCTAGATGATTCTCTGGCTACTGATATTAAGGTCTTCTTTCCCTACAAAATGGATCCGATTGAGGTTGGTTTTAAGTACCTGAGATTTGGTTGAAACCTATTAACTATCATGTTTATGACTAGAAATGCTTGGTGAAGAAGTTTGAAAAGAGAGTTAGGAACTGGAGTTATAGATCACTTTCTCTGGGTTGTAGCCTCATTCTCCTTAAATTCGTCTTGAGTGGTATTCTGGTTTACTATTTTTTCCCTTTTTAAGATCCCGTGTTTGATCACCAAGTCCATCACAAGGATTATGCATAATTTCTTGTGGGGTGGACTGGATAAAAATCATTTGACACATATGGTCCATTGTGATACTATCACCAGATCATATTCTTGTGGGGGATGGAACATCAAGAATCTTGACTAGTTTAGTTGTTCACTCAGGATGAAGAGCATGTACTGGTATCCAGAACAAAATCCTCCAGTCCAAATACTTGTGTAATCTTTATTTATTTGAATGGTTTAGATTGGACAACCACTTAGTTGCAAAGACCTTTGTTATCTAGAATGTTTTTATTAGAGTCATTGGATTGGTCAATAAAGCAGTCAGCTGGAAGGTGTGTAACGGTGCTTTGGTATTGGTGGGCACCGATCCTATTGTGGGTATGGAGAAGACATTTTATTTATCTCGAATCTTGGTTGATTAACTCGAGGATTTTGGAATGAATACTCTTGAGTAGGTTAGTATTGGATGTGATATTCCTACCTTTGTATCATATTGGATCTCAGCTAGAGATTTGGATCTTTTTGGTGTATGGTATGTGAAATGGGACAACTATGTCTCCATTCTACCTTTAGCAAGTGTTTAGATGCAAGATGTGAAGGACAGTTTGGTTTGGTCTTTCAATGGAAAGTCGGCGTAGGTCACTCCTAAGCTTTCCTGCAACGTCCCCATACCCCATAATGCGAATAAATAAAAAAAATTGGTTCAAGAACCCTTGTTCTCCTTTGAAAAATAGGGCATGGATGCTAACCCACACTTCGACATTCATTCTTAGGATTAGAAACCAATTGTTGGCTACTATGGGTAGACCCGGGTTAACTATAATCAACCAACAACACCCCTAGATCACTGGACCTTTCGGCGACAGACCGCAAAGCGGCCTGAAGTCTCACCCGAAGTGACTCTAATGGGTTGGCCAAGGACTCAAGCATCTTGGACCGGGTTCTGTGGCAATCCTACTAGTGGCCCGCAGCTCTCCTAGCTGCGAGGTCTCTTTCTGCGCGTCGCGTGATCTCCTGCTCGCGTCGCGCGACCTCCTCGCCTCGCAGCTCTTCTAGCCGCGAGATATTCCTTTATACCGTCGCGCAATCCTTTCCTGCGGTGCGCACTTTCCCAGACTCGCGATATCTTCGACCTTATCGCATCGCCGCACACTGTGCGACACGCAATTCCTGCCCAACACTAAGTCCTTAACCTGCAGTATCGTGCACCGCAGCTCCTCTGTCGGTGCGGTATCACCTCTCTGTGATATCCTACCTCCGCGGTTTAGCGCACTTAGCATTTCTCATGTCGACGTGCAATACTTAACATACAAGGCTATTTGATACTGCAATAGAGACTGTTTTACGCAAAGCATAAATGAACCTGATACAGCATGCCGAAGACTTTAATTTAAGGTTACCCTTCTATATTGTTGTGGATTGATTCACACATTCATTCATTAAACTGTAAACAAAGTCCATGAACTGACTGAGAAATGCATAAGTAAACATAACACATAAACCAATCGCATAACACTTGATTTTAACGTGGTTCACCTCCAAGATGGAAGTTACGTCCATAGAACTGTGTTTTTATTATAGCTGAGGGGAAGGTAAAATACAGTTCTGCTGCACCGCATATGCAGCTTAAGATCTTCTCTCTTAGATCTATTTTCTCTTCTATATTGCTCTCCTACAATATACTCTTCCCTCTCTGTCGATCCTTGCGGATCGTTACATACATATTCTACAAGCCAGCTACTGGTTACCGTAAGATTGCAACCGCTAATAACAAAACCAGAGCTAGGCTTTTACAATAGTCTAATAATCTGCAAAACACTACTAACAACTGAATGACCCAACTAACTAACCAACAAAATGACTAGCTAACCCCTTTACAATACAAAATATATCCTTTTATAGGCAGCCCGAAGGTCTTGCCATTACAACACTGTGGGCCTGTCCCAACAGTAACCCAAAACCCTAACTAGTGACAGTCGACCATATCTGTACTTGAGGTAGCCACTTTTCGTCACACCACAGCCCTCTGCAGTCTTCCATGCTTCGCGACACTGATCATGGGTACTATGCACTGCTTCACTGTTCTGTCCTTCGCCTTCAATGCTTCAGCCTCGTTGCTCCTTCTTCTTTATGAGGGTCACTGAGCCCTCCTGTCTTCCACTGCTGCCTTCAATGCAGTGGTTGAGCTCTCTCTTCTCGGCTGCTCAGGTACCATTGCCTTTCTTGAATTTTCTATCTTAAAAGTCATGGTTTCCGACTCTGCTCTCCAGCTGGAAACGTGCTACGGCGTCGTAGCTCTATCTTAACTTCTTTCCGCCAAAACTAGCAGCTTCTTCTGTAGCTGCGGGACCCTACTCCAACAGTCCCCTAACACTTACTTGTGGCTTGCCCTTGAGCCACCTCCAGCGGGCTTCTCCTGTTGTAGCTTTGCCTTGGCTTCCTGTGAAGCCCTCTGCAACCTGTCACGAATTCCTGTGACTTCCTTCTGCATCACTTCGAAACTCTCTTGTGAGTTTATGTAACTTTGTTCACTGGGCTCTCTTATCCTTCCTGCCCAATGTCATGGTCTCGCTCTCTTCGCTCCTGAAACCTTTTAAGAGCCTTCTATTGTTTGATAGGTTTTCTACAGATATCCTTTCCTCTTTATCTGGGTTAGAACTTTTATCACAAGGAAAGTCTGTATCTTCCAGCCTTCTCAACCATTTCCTTCAGTCTGGAGCCTTGTATATGAAAGAGATACAAACCATGAATTCCGTTCCGAGAACAAGCCTTTGCCTGCTTCCAGGAATTCTACCGACTGCTGGGTTTGTTGTCCTCTTCCACTTCTCTTCTCTTCAAGGTGCTCCAGGTACCCATGCTGCCTCTGATCATCAGATTTTTGTTGCGTTGCCTCCGCAATATTTGGTGCTTTTCTTAGCTGATCAGATAGGTCGACGACCTTCTCCCGTTGCTTTCTTTTTCTCATTTTTACTTTCCGCCTAGCGGGAGATTTCTTCTCATCATTCTTCTGCTCTGCTTTCTTATCTTCAGTGATCGGCTCGGCGTTCTCCTTCTCCTTAGTAGAGACTTTGGTGACAAATTCTACTTCTGGCGCTTGACTCTTCATCCTTAGCAACTGTATGACTGGTGCTATACTTAATTTCACAACCCTGGGCGACGTCATCATGGCGGACCTACGGCCACCAGGGTCGAAACATCTCAGCATGCCTTCTAGAGGTTCGTCCTCGAACAGAGCCGTCTTAGTACAAAAGGTGGACGTGCACTGGCTACAACTTCTGAAAATCACAGCACTCTGTAACCACCTAGCTCTGGACACAGAACTCTTAACAACTTACTCTATAGCTCTTGGTTTTTCTGCAAGTGTAACCGTC
This sequence comes from Pseudotsuga menziesii, assembly GCA_001517045.1. NCBI lineage: Eukaryota > Viridiplantae > Streptophyta > Pinopsida > Pinales > Pinaceae > Pseudotsuga > Pseudotsuga menziesii. The sequence goes on along the minus strand of LPNX010650912.1, from coordinate 115,782 downwards.
CCACTTGAATACTTTCTGCTTTTATGCCCAATACGATAATCCCGGACGCAACAGTCATCTAGACTGAACCCGTCGGTCGTCATTAATGCCTGGACAAGACCACACCCGCCATCCATCCCTAATAAATGCAGAAATCCGATCGAATTTCCCTCAAAACGTGTGTGTACAGGCGTCGGTCTCGTCGAAGATTTGCTAA
>LPNX010650912.1:83657-115397 GCA_001517045.1 Pseudotsuga menziesii | reverse complement strand
TTGCTGTATCTGATATGGCCCCAGCCAATGTGTCTTGAACTTCCCTGGAAACTTAATGAATTTGTTGTCATAGAGGAGCACTAGGTCTCCGATCTGGAAATTCTTATTCTTAATGTGTCTATCATGCCAAGCTTTTTCTCGTGCCTTCTGCACTTTCTGATGGAATCCGGCAATGAATATGTCTTCTTCTAAGGCAAGCAGCTGTGCTATCCTTTCCTCAACTGTGTCTGTATCAGTCATCTCGGTAATCTGAGCGATTCTTAAACTGGGAAGAATATACTCCATAGGCATAACAGCCTCTTGTCCATACACCAAGCTGAAAGGTGTGTGTCCCGTAAGTTTCTTGCATGTGGTCCTGTATGCCCATAGTACAGCGTTAACTCTGAGGTCCCAATCATTCCTCTGACTATTGCAGATCTTAGTAAGAGCATTTTCTAAAATCTTATTAAAGGCCTCCACTGTACCATTAGCCTGTGGGTGGTAGGGAGTGCTCTTATGGTGCTGAATCTAGAATTCTTCTGTCAATGCCTCAATAGTGTTTTTCAAAAAATGCGTGCCTTGATCACTCATCAAAATTACTAGGCATCCAAATCTATTGATGATGTTTTCAAAAAGGAACTGTGCGGCTATAGCAGCATCACAGTTTCTTACTGCTTTGGCCTCTGCCCATCTGGTGAGGTACTATGTTCCCGTGATAATATATCTCGCACTAGTGCGCTTTCCTGGTGGGTTGATAGGACCCACAAAATCTATAGCCCATTTGTCAAATGCACGCAACGTGACCTGCGGTCGCAGTGGCATTTCATCGTGTCACGAGGGTTTTCCTACCCTTTGGCAGATATCGCAGCATCTGCAAAAGTGCTTGGTGTCTTTATGCAACGTAGGCCACCATAATCCTGCCTCCAGGATTTTTTGTGCAGTCGGCTTTCCTACGAAATGACCTCCTGTGGTTCCTGAATGTGCCTCTCTGATAATAGCATCTTTTTCATGTGGAATCACACATATGCGCAGAACTTCATCCGGACCTAACTTGTATAGGTGTCCTACGATGAGGGTGAAGTCTGCTGCTTTAACAACCAACTGCTTCTTTTGCTACTTAGTAAACTCATCAGGTGCTACTCCCGTAGTGAGAAATTGAATAATATTGGCATAGTACTCATCTACGATCTGGATAGAGAACAACGACTCATCCGGTAGATTGTCATCTAGGTTACTTGGCTCTTCTCATGAGTCTATCCGCGACAAATGATCAGGTCCTGCATTCAATCTTCCTGGTTTCACAATGATTTCAAAATCATACTCCTGAAAGAGGAGTAACCATCTGCAAATTCTCCCCCCTAACACTGGCTTATTGACCAAATACTTTAACGCGGAATGGTCAGTAAACATCTTGAATAGGGCACCCAACAGGTAGTGTGTGAACTTCTGCAGCGCATACACCATTGCTAGGCCTTCTCTTTCAGTTGTGGTGTAGTTCTTTTCTGCTGTCGAGAGCTTTCTGCTGGAATATGCGATAGGGTGGTCAATGTCCCCTTCTCCTGGTTGTGTTAAAACAACCCCTAATGCAATGCCAGATGCATCCACATGTACATGAAATGGCTTAGTCCAGTCGGGAAATACTAAGATGGGTGCTATAACCATCTTCTCTTTAAGCATGTCTAGACTCTGCTGACATTCCTCGTTCCATAGGAATTTTACATCTTTCTTGAGCAATTTCTCCATTGGTGTTGTAATCTTTGCGTAGCCCTTGATGAACTTTCTGTAGTACCCAGTATGACCAAGTACTGTCCTCAGTTGCTTGACTGAGTTGGGTGCTGGAAGATTTACAATGATAGCGATCTTCACAGGGTCTACCATCAAGCCTTGTCTGCAAACAATGTGACCCAACAAAATACCAAATGGTGCACAAAATATACATTTCTTCAAGTTTAGAGAAATATGGTACTGCCTACATTTCTCTAACATTAGTCTTAAGTCTCCTATATGCTTGTCAATTAATCCAAATACAGTCCAATCATCAAAATATACTTCTAAGAATTTATGAATGTATTCTTTAAATACAGCAACGACTACTCTAGAAAATATAGCTGGTGCATTCTTAAGACCAAAGGGCATTACCGTATACTGGAACGAGCCCCATTCTGTTGCAAAGGTGGTCTTGGACCGATCTTCTGGATGTATTCTGATCTGATGGTAGCCTGAAAACCCATCAATGAAGGAGTAGACCTCCTGTCCTCCCACGTTGTCTAATACCTCATCAATGAACGATGTCGAAAATGGATCGTGAAGCGATGCATCATTGAGCTTGCGCAGATCGACACAGATCCTGATGTCTCCTTTTGTTTTCTTTTCTTGTACGACCATGGGGCTAACCCATTCGCTTTCTTCTACTGGCTCAATGATGCCTGCTGCTAGCATCTTATCGATTTCATCCTTTACTTTTTCTTTGTAGTGCGGATTCAATCTATATGGGCGCTGCTTAACTAGTCTAGCATCCTCCTTCAATGGTATCCTCATAACTCCCAGGTCTCCAACTATTCCCTTCATCTCTGTCAACTTGGTGGGAAATAGGTCCCGATAGTCATGTAACAAATCGGCAATCTGTCCGACTGTTTCATCATTCCAATAGTCTCCAATAGAGGCAAACTTAGGTTCTGCGTCTGTGCCAATATTGATCTTTTTAATCTTGATAGGCTCGGTGATTGCTGGAATCTCTAACTGTGCTCCCCCAACATCGCGAGTCCCTTCTAAATCCGGAATGTTGGTGTTGTGAGGATCCTCATCCTCATCCTTATCTTCATTGTCTGGCTTTGCTGCGAAGTTATAGCACTCAAGCGCATCTTGCAACTGGATGGCCCACTCAGGTTGAGCCTGCACTGAGAGGGTACAGTCCTCGAATATCTTGATCTTGATTATGTCTAGGGCCTGAGCAATACTTGGATGTTCTGATTCAAACGCGAAGGTAAGTAGGAAACTGTCTGTCATAAGTGACCATGTGGTCGTCCCCTTGCGCAACTCAGTCTCTATGTACCAGTTCCTTGGAACTGTGTCCAATGTGTGAATGAATCTGTGAACCCATTTATCCTTGGGAATGTCTGACCAGTTCTATTCACATGTCTGAATGTGTGCCCTGGGGTCAGTTTCTCCTGTGTACTTCTGCGGAACATACTCTTTGTCAACTGAAAATCTGATCACCATCAATCTTTTAATATCATCCCATGATGCGATATTTTCTTTATGTGCATACCACCATATTGCAGGTGTGGCTCGTATTGCAAGGTCCATAGCTGCGTTCCTCTGCTCGTAAGGAATATGTTGCTCAAACTGCTCAAGGAATTCCTAAATATCAGTCAGACCATGATATGATGGAATCTCAGTGATCTCTGCACCAATCCATCGCAGTGACTTACTTATAAACGCACATCTACGCGCTGAGACTTCGTAAAGTCTGTTCTGCCAGTTCTTTAGACCAATATCAGAATCCGATGCGCATGAGCTGTCGCATTGCCAACTAATATTCCCTTCTATGGTTGGATTGATGTAGTCGCTCTGGTTCGCAGTCATCTGGTAGAGACTATCCCTATTATGTGCCTCCTCCTCTGCTCGGATAGGTTCAATATATCTAGGACCCTGGTGAGGATCCAGCGGCGCGATGACCCGGATCTGCGCATCCTCAAAGGTCATTTGTCTTCTCTTTAGGTCGATGACAGCCTTGCTACCAATCGCCCAATCGATACTTAATAGTGCTGGATACGGTCGACTTTCGCTAATGATTTCTATAACCTCGAAGTCTGCAAAAGTACGAACTCCGTCAATGTCAACTGGCACCTGTGGTAGTTGACCCAATGGTGATACTCGCTGCTGGTTAGCTAATCTCAGGTGGATAGGTGATCTGACTAACTGAGGGCTACCCATCTGTTCCCATGTCTTCTTAGTTAGAACATTCACCTCTGATCCCAGATCTAAGACGACTTCGTCCATTTCGAACTCTCCAATCTGTGCTATGAGTTTCATCTCTCTTCCGGTCCTTGTATGTCCTGTAATATTATGAACAGCGTGGTGTGCACTGCCCGAGAGAGAAGGTTGCTGACACTGATCTATGATGCGCTGTAGCTCGCCGATAGATTTTTCATTTCTCAAGAGCTTCAAGCAACTGCGCAGGAAGGATTGTATACTTCTTGTCGATTCATCCTCGTCCCATCTTCCCGATGTGGTAGCCTGCGGTATCTGTTCTGGGCTATCGCCACAAGGTGTTTGCTGCGGTATGCCCCTAGACGGCGGTACCTGCGATCCTGATTGTGTAGGTTCATCGAAGGAAGCCTTGGCTTCAAGAAATGTCTCTTTATTCTTCTGTAGGTCGAGTGCTGTTGCTTTACCAGGAGCTCTGCACACCCACTCCTGAATTGTGTTCTTTTCAGTCTCCTGCGATGTCCCACTGGTGGAAGCACTGCTACGAGTCACAATATTGACTCTTGGTTCTAGTTCTGCCTGCTCAGCAACAATAAGCTGGATGTTCTGGTGTACTGCTGGCTTAGGATGTTTGATTTTAGCTATCAAGGTAGGACACTCCTCTATGGTATGATCATAAGATTTGCAGTAATTACAAGTAGTAGTGGGGCTCTGACAGTCCCTAGCATAGTGTCCTACAACTCCGCAGTTATAACAAGTGATTGGTCCACGACCACGGCCAAAACCCTCTCCTCTGCCGAAGCCTTGTCCTCTTGCAAAGCCTCCTCCACGGCCTTGTCCTTTGAATCCTCCTCCCCGGCCACCATAAGTCGGATCAGGCTGTGGTCCTGCTGCTGGACCCTGTGTTTCTGACTGGACTCTATATACGTCATGTTTTATATCTAACATGAGATTATAGGCTCGGCAATTCTGTTCATGATGTCCGACAGAGCTGCAGAAGACACAGTATAGGTTCTTAGGTGTCTGTACATACTTCTGAAGCAAAGGGCATTGCTGAGGTGGGTGTCCTTGTGTTTTGCATATTTCACACCACGGCCCTTGCGTTTGTGGTAAGGGGTTAGGAGCCCCTGACGCTAAATATTCTGCAAAGACTGGATAGTTTTCTTTGGTATGACCCTGTGCTCTACATCGTAAGAACCATATGTCTTGCATAACCTCTTTTCCTTTCTTAAGTTCGTGTATCTGTAACGTGAGATTGGCCAACTGGTTCTGTAGGGTTGTCATGCTTGCACTGGTTTCTGCTAAAGGTGAAGCTTCTAGCTTCATCGCCATCTCCAATGCGTCATCCTGCATCTGGAGTTTTTGCTGCATTAGTGGCACTCTGATGTGAGGGAGCAGCGCTGCAATAAACCATTCCTTATGCTGCTCCGGTGCAAACTCAAAACTTACTTGGTCTATAAGAGCTTTGAATTTCTGGTCAAAGTCCCATACTGATTCTGATGGTAGCTGCTTAATATCCTTGAGCTCTGTAATGCACTGAGATTCAGACTTAGGTTTCTTGAACTCTTTAATCATGGCGTTCTTGACTTGGGAAAGTGTCTTGGGTACTGTGGTATACTTTATGTACCATGTTAAAGCTCGATCTCTGAGTGTAGTGACCAACTGTACAAGTTTAAGGTTATCGCCGTTGATGTTTTAATTGTCCACATGGCTTCACATAGAAACCAATGCTGTTCCGGGTCGTCTACTCATGTACCCTTAAAGGTAGGTAGCTTCATATCATCTCCCATTCTATTTCTCTGCGGTGGGTTCTGATTGACTGGATTACTACCACTCAGCGGTGTAGGTGAAGGTGATGTAGCGGCAGTAGGTACTGTCTGTGAGCTACTGGATGGAGTACCTACGGGATTACTCTAAGTCCCGGTCTGTTTCTGTGGGGTATAGGGATGGTAAGGGATACCCCCCTCTAATTCTTCTGTGGTACTAGGACTCGGTTTCCTAATATTGTCTGAACTATCTCCAAATACAGGAGAGTCGAAAGCTACTTTATATTTCTTGCCACTACGTGTGCGTCCAATGTCATCAAAATCACTTTCAAACTCTTGTGACATTACTATCTTTACTTATTTATCTGAAATCATGTCCATTACTCCTTTTTCATGTAGCAGCATCTTAATGGACAAGTTTAGAGACTTTAGGTACTTACCACAATATCCTTTGAAGAAGTACCGCTCAGCCTCGCTGAAGCTTTTTCTCTGGTCAACTGCAAATTCTGTAACAAAGCCTCCTAGCATGCTCGCAAGCCAGAAGTCCACTGCTCTCGTAATGGGATTGTCGAGGTTCTGCACAGTCTGAATCAGCTCCGGTGTCCAGACAATGTTTCTTTTCTTCTTGAATATGTTCCTATCTATCAACTTGGATAACCAGTTGAAAAGCTCATTTCCATAGGTTGCAAAAAATATGGCGTGTATATCTGAAGCGATATGCTTTTGTAACCAGTCCTCTGTGCTCAGTTTAGGGCTCCGATTTTCTTTTTGGGAAAACTCCCTTAGGTTTGAATCCATCCACTGGTGAAACTCTTCTCTGGTGGGATGCCAACAGAACATTAGCGCTCAATTGTTCAAAACCGGCAACGGAACCATTTGTTGGCTGCTATGGGCAGACCCGGGTTAACTATAATCAACCAACAACACCCCTAGATCACTGGCCCTTTCGGCAACAGACCGCAAAGCGGCCTGAAGTCTCACCCGAAGTGACTCTAATGGGTTGGCCAAGGACTCAAGCATCTTGGACCGGGTTCTGTGGCAATCCTACTAGTGGCCCACAGCTCTCCTAGCTGCGAGGTCTCTTTCTGCACGTCGCGCGACCTCCTCGCCTCGCAGCTCTTCTAGCCATGAGATATTCCTTTATACCGTCGCGCGATCCTTTCCTGCGGCGTGCACTTTCCCAGACTCGCGATATCTTCGACCTTATCGCATCGCCGTGCACTGTGTGACACGCAGTTCCTGCCCAACGCTAAGTCCTTAACCTACGGTATCGCGCACCGCAGCTCCTCTGCCGGTGCGGTATCACCTCTCTGTGATATCCTATCTCCGCGGTTTAGTGCACTTAGCGTTGCTCATGTCGACATGCAAGACTTAACATACAAGGCTATTCGATACTGCAATAGAGACTGTTTTATGCAAAGCATAAATGAACCATATACAGCATGCCGAAGACTTTAACTTAAGGTTACCCTTCTATATTGTTGTGGATTGATTAACACATTCATTCATTAAACTGTAAACAAATTCCATGAACTGGCTGACAAATGCATAAGTAAACATAACACATAAACCAATCGCATAACACTTGATTTTAACGTGGTTCACCTCCAAGATGGAAGTTACGTCCACAGAACTGTGTTTTTATTATAGCTGAGGGGAAGGTAAAACACAGTTCTGTTGCACCGCATATGCAGCTTAAGATCTTCTCTCTTAGATCTCTTTTCTCTTCTATATTGCTCTCCTACAATATACTCTTCCCTCTCTATCGATCCCTGTGGATCGTTACATACATATTCTACAAGCCAGCTACTAGTTACCGTAAGATTGCAACCGCTAATAACAGAACCAGAGCTAGGCTTTTACAACAGTCTAATAATATGCAAAACACTACTAACAACTGAATGACCCAACTAACTAACCAACAAAATGACTAGATAACTCCTTTACAATACAAAATATATCCTTTTATAGGCAGCCCGAAGGTCTTGCCATTACAACACTGTGGGCCTGTCCCAACAGTAACCCAAAACCCTAACTAGTGACAGTCGGCCATATCTGTACTTGAGGTAGTCGCTTTCCGTCACACCATAGCTCTCTGCAATCTTCCATGCTTCCCGGCACTGATCATGGGTACTATGCACCGCTTTGCTTTTCTGTCCTTCGCCTTCAATGCTTCAGCCTCATTGCTCCTTCTTCTTTATGAGGGTCGCTAAGCCCTCCTGTCTTCCGCTGCTGCCTTCAATGCAGTGGTTGAGCTCTCTCTTCTCGGTCGCTCAGGTACCGTTGCCTTTCTTGACTTTTCTATCTTAAAAGTCATGGTTTCCGGCTCTGCTCTCCAACTGGAAACGTGCTACGGCGTCGTAGCTCTATCTTAACTTCTTTCCGCCAAAACTAGCAGCTTCTTCTGTAGCTGCGGGACCCTGCTCCAACACCAATGTAATAGTCAGTCCACCCTAGACAGGTCCCTTCTATGACCGAAAACACATTTTCCACACTTAGCATGTCCTTTCCGCCCTTTGCACTCCCCTTTCCACCTTTCCGCTACGAAATCCAGGAACCGAGAGCAAAAAACACGACGGAAACATTAACCTTCCACTTTTCTTCCTTTTTTCCTTCCACTCGAAACTCAAAAATCAAAGAACCAACGTTCAATGGAATCCTTTGACCACCTTTCCGCCTTTCACCTGGAAAGTAGAAATTAGAGAAATGTTCGACAGTATCCTTTGGTCACCTTTTTGCCTTCTGCCTGGAACTCAGAAATTGGAGAATCAACATTCGACAGGATCCTTTGATTACATTTCCGCCTTCTGCCCAGAATTTGGAAATCAAAGAACTTAACTTTCGACCTTATCCTTTTTCTGCACTTTTGACTTCCTCTTTCCGACCTCGGACTTCAGAAATAAAAAAATTAACTTTTTCCTTAGAACCTTTTTGCACTTTTCCACTTCTACCTTCCGTAGGCAGATACCGAGGTGCAGAAACACAACATTTTGCCTTGATTCAACTGCTCTTTTTCTGATTTCCGCCTTCTGCCTTCCCCATGTGGATTTCAAGGGGCGGAAAAGCTAAGTCAGAGGCATTCTAACTATGTAGCAGGCTTCTAGGCTCCATGAACCTAGGAAAAATGAATTAAAACATACAAGGAAAATATAGATGCAAATGCATGAACATTCATCAACAGTAACTCTACTGAAACATTAACAAGCATTCATCACATTCATAAGCATTCTACATAACCAATATAGTCATTCATAATAAAATACATTGCATAAACAAGAATAACAAAGAATACTTATCTTGGATGATGGAGTTGTCCCACAACTAGCTTTGTGGTTGTAATGTTCCACCCAACCATAGGCCAGTTATGTTTATCAATCTCTCAACACAACTTCCACACCCGAGCTGGGCATGATTTCCATAAGGAACTAGGGAACAACAGACTCTCACACAGCTAGAGCATAACACACACAGTCATGCCAACCTTCAGTTAGGTTTATCAGATTGTCCAGCCAAGCCATATTTCACAATAAGGGCCAACCAAGCCATCTAGTTGATGGGTTTATCAAACTGTCCATAGTCAAGCCATCACAATGTTGGGTTTATCAAGCTCATTCATCCAAGCCAACATACAATTGGGTTTATTAGACTGTCCAACTAGGGATTACTCACAAGGCCAAAATGCACAACATGACGCAACTAAGCCAACTACTAGTTGGGTTTATCAGGATGCTCAGCCAAGCCAATGTATAATTGGGTTTATCATATTATTCACAGTCAATCCAATCTATCTTTAGGTTTATCAGGATGCTAAGGCAGTGGACATGAAGAATTGATAATCTATTGATCTCATCCATAGATCTAAGGACACCTCCACAAGATCTATCTGGACTTGCATCCACGTTACCTACACACCCAACACAAGGAAGTTTCCCCTTCTCTGCTCCATAGTCCCTCAGGATGCACCTTCCCATCTAGTGCTCTTCAGAATCTACAAAGCAGATTCACCAGCCACTCTTATCTTATTATGAGGTTCCACATTAGCTTTATCAAGAACATTCTATGTCTCTTCCACTCCTAAGTATTGCATACAGTTCAAATCCAAAAGAGGTGCACAACACAACAAAACACAGGGAAAACACAACAACACAGGCTTCACTCTGTAACACAAAGAAACAGGTTTTCAGGCCACTTTGTAACACAATGTAGATGGACTGAACAACTCCAAACAGTTAACCACACTGCACAACCACGAACAGAGACCTTCCCTGTGACTCAGGAGAGTGAACAATGCGTGAGTGATCGAATGGTGTCAACCCCAAACAAGGAACAACAACAAAACCATTTCATGACTGAGGGAAAGGACAAACTAGCACGCATCACGTGCTTCCTTGCGTCAGAAGCAAGAATGCGGCTTCCCAGACTCTAAACTTGTAGGTTTTCTCAGACACACAATCAGACTGCCATTCCTTGCTCTGCTCAAGGAATTAACTGCCTCAACCAACTTTTGGAAGAAATAAATGATTGGGGACAGAGGAAAAAAAGGTAGTTGAGGTTCATGGGTTTCCCCATTGACATCTGGTCACATCCTATTGGATCAGGGGGTTTGACTAAATCCCCTCCCTATTCCTTGTGAAATCATGGACCCATCTCTTTCACCTTGCAATCCCATAGCTAGTTGTGGTATTTTATCAAATTATGTATTTACATGATACATCAAAATATACAATGTCTGACTCAACACCATAACCATAGGTATCGACCTTGATCACCTATACACAAAACATCAATCAATGGCAAGGCCTTATCCATTGATATTCTTGCCATGATTCTAATGCAATATATACATCATGTACAATTTCAATACCATGGGGTCAAAACCGGGGTATTACATTCCCCTCCCCCTTCAATAGCACTGTCCTCAATGCTTTACAAAATTGAACAAAACGCTACACTGGCACCGCCCTCAGTGCTCTACAAAATTAAACAAAAATGGATGTGCCAATCGCATGGCATCCTCCATCTCCCACATAGCCTCATCAAGATTGTAGTGCTCCCATTGCACCTTTACATGTCCGACGGCTTGATTCCAGAGCACTGTGACCTTCCTATCGAGGATGCGTAATGGCTCAGTTTGGAACTCTTCCTCGGGTTCCACCTGAATCACATCCCAATTTATCACATGGTTAGGATAATGTACATATTTATTAAACATATAAACATGAAAAACATTATGAGCTCTAGTGCTAGCAGGCAATGCAAGTCTATCTAGGCACTTCAAAAGGCTCGCAATATCTAGGTGACATCTTGGCACAAATTCCAAGCTTCAAGGAACTCTTCCTTGCCCTCACTCTAAGATAAACATGATCCCCAACACTGAACTCTCTATGCTTGTCTGCATAGCTTTTCTGTATATCCTGGGATGCCTTCATATTCTGCCTGATCTTTTCCACCTCTTACTCCATTTCCTTGAGCAAATATGGACCAAGCACAATCATGTTCAGTGGATTATCCCAAGTCACAAGTTTCCTACACCTTCTTCCATAGAAAGCTTCATATGGACTCATCCCCAAGGATACTTGCTGTCTATTATTATAAGAAAACTCTACCAAGTGTAAATAATCCTCCCACTTGGATGGTTTGTCCATCACATACATGTGAAGCATGTATTCAAGCACTTGATTCACTCTCGTTGTCTATCCATCAGTATGAGGATGGTAGGAAGTGTTGAAGTTCAACTTTGTACCCAAATCTACAAATAGACCCTTCCAAAAATTGGAAGTAAACTTGGGATCCTTGTCGATAACTATTTCCTTAGGAAATCCATGCAATCTGAAAATATCCTTCATGAATATTTTTTCAGTGGTGTCAGTCTTATATGTGGACTTGAACAGTATAAAATGTGTTGCCTTTGTCAACTTGTCCACTGGAACCATGATGAAATCATGTTGTCTCAAAGTCATTGACATTCCTGTAATGAAATCCATGGAAACAACTTCCCATTTCCATTTTGGAACTAGAAAAGGATGCAACAAACCTGCTGGGTGGTGATGCTCAACCTTTAACTGCAGACATGTCATGCACTTTGAAATATACTCAGCAATGTCCTTTTTCATTCCTGGCCAAAAATACTGCATTCTGGTTGTAGCAATTGTCTTCTGATATCCTGGGTGACCAGAATATGGAGCTTGATGGATCTCATCCATAACAATTATCCTCAAATCTGCTACATTTGGAATATAAATTATGTTTTTATAAGTAAGAATTCCATCTTATTCCAATTTATTTCCCTCATACCTATTCTCAAGACTTTGCTACTACAATTTGTCCTTTATTTGCACATGCATTTCATCTTCAGCAGTGCGATCAACAATCTGTTGTTTCAAATCTCATTGGCAAATACTAAGAGATGCCACGTGCATTTTATGCACCTTCCTGCTGAGTGCATCAACCACTTTATTATCTTTTCCTTTTATGTGTTTGATCTCAAAATCAGATTCACATAAAAACTCCACCCATCTAGGTTGCCTAGCATTTAGGGTTGGTTGATCAAACAAATATTTCAGACCACAATGGTCTGTCCTTAACTCAAATTTTTTTCCCATTAAGTAATGCCTCCACATCTTGAGAGAATGTACTATGACTGCAAGTTCTAAATCATGAGTGGCATAGTTCTTCTCATGATCCTTCAACTTTCTTGACTACCATGTGGTTGTCTTGCATAAGAAATCCTCCAAGTCCTTGACCGCATGCATCAATACACATCACAAAATCTTTTTCTAGGTCTGCAATTTTCAAAATTGGTACACTTGTGAGAATATTCTTCAGCTACTAGAAGCTTTCTTCACACCTTGGTGTCCATTCAAACTTTATCCCCTTCTTTTGCAAAGAAGTGATTGAATGTGCAACCTTGGAAAATCCCTCAATGAATCTCCTGTAGTATCCTGCAAGTCCCATAAAAGATCTTACATCTGTCACATTTCTTGGGGTAGGCCAATTCATAATGGCTTCAATCTTCTCAAGGTCTATAGATATTCTCTCTTCTAAGATGATGTGACCCAAACAATGAATTCTATCTTTATAGAAGACACCTTTTCTCAACTTTGCATATAGCTTATGCTCCCTGAGCAATCGCAATGTCAATCTCAAATGTTCTTCATGTTCTTCCTCATTCTTAGAATAAATAAGAATGTCATCAATAAAACAAGAACAAACTTATCCAAATACTTGTTGAAGATACTATTCATGAGACACATAAATGTAGCTGGTGCATTTGTGAGACCAAATGGTACCACTACAAACTCGTAATGTCCATACCTTGTTCTGAAGGTTGTCTTATGAATATATTCATCCTTGATTCTTACTTGATGGTAACCACACCTCAAGGCAATCTTGGAAAATACCTTTGCTCCTCTCATTTGATCAAAGAGGTCATCAATCCTAGGAAAAGGGTATTTATTCTTCACAATGACTTTGCTCAGCTGTCTGTAATCAATACACAAAATGAGTGTACCATCTTTTTTTTTCACAAACAACACTGGTGCTCCCCAGGGGGACACACTAGGCCTGATATACTTCTTCAACAATTCTTGCAGATGCATCTTCAGCTCTAGCATTTATGGTGTGCTCATCTTGTAGGGTGTCTTAGACACTAGTGCTTCTCCTAGCACAATTTTAATTGTGAAATCAATGTCCCTCTTTGGAGGAATCCCTGGAATTTCATCAGGAAAAAAATCCCTTAATTCCTGCAATAAATGAAATTCCTCCAACCTAGGAGTTTCATTCTCCGTTGCTTCCAAAACATGGGCTGTATACAACTGGCAACCTTTCCTACAGAACTTCTTCAGCTGCATGGCTGAAATTTTCCTAACATAGATCACCTTTGGAATTCCTCTTACAACCCTTTGGGTTCCTTCTTCATCCATGCATTCAAAAGTCTTATTATAATAGCCAAGCTTAAATCTGTGCATTTCTAACCAGTCCATTCCAATGAGAACATCATAGGAGCCAAGTGGTAAGACATTCAAGTCTACACAAGTGACTAACCCATCCATGACCAATGGATGTTTCTCTACCACTTCACTAATTTTCCTCTTGGTTCCAGTGGCTAGCTGAAATAACCATGATTTGATATGCTTTAACTTCTTAAAGCACAAATCTCAACTACTCTAGGAGTAATATAACTGTGAGTAGATCTAGGGTCAATCAAATAGAAACATATTGCTCAGCAATCTTACCTGCAACTTCAACCACAGTTTACTGATGATCTTCTTGGTGATCCTCCAGTGCTGTGTAAATACTAGGGACAATCCTTACCACTTGACCCATTGTTTATGCTTCTTGAATGTTGTAAGTTGGTCTTACATATCCCTCCTCAAGTGGACAATTACTGTGCATGTGGGGTCCTCCACATCTCCATCATTGGAGTGGTTCTCTGTTTTGTTGTGGGTCTCTTGGCTTTTCTCCCATCACTATGGCTGGCTTAGTCACAGCTTGTGATGGATGCTTTTGCTGATTTTAGAAGTGAGAAGGTTTGAAACCTTTCTTCCTTTGGTCATACTTCTCATTATTTTTTTCCTTCCATGCCTTATGGATATTAGGTTTTCCTTTTCTTTGCTCATAGCAATGCTTAGCTTTCCTTATTGCTTCTTTCAGATTTCTAGGTTCATAAAACTCAATTTTGTCTTAGTATGCTTGAGGTAGCCCACTCAGAACATGTTGGATTTTCACTTTATCATCCTTGATGTATCTGACATACCTCAACAACTCTAAGAACTTGTTTTCATACTCTTCCATGGTCTGTTGTCCCAATTTCAGCTCATGGAATTATTTGATCTTGTCATCATACCTGTCAGGGAGGTACTTCTGTTTGAAATACTTCTTGAATTGTTTCCACACGATATTTTTTTCATTGATATTCTTTACCTACCGGAGGTGCTCCCACCATATGGATTCTCTTCCATTCATATTGAATATAGCTACCCTAGCCTTCATATTTCCTGAATAGTCTTGGACTTGGAAATATTTCTTCATCCCAAGAAGCCAAGCTTCAGCTTCTTGTCCAATCTTTATCTCACCATTAAAGGTAGTAGGCCTTGCCTTTTTGAACTCGTCGCGTGATATGTTTTTGTAGCACCTCTTTCTCTTTCGTCTATGAGATGAAGAGCTCGAACCCCCATTGGATCCTTCAAAGTCAGATGATCTAGTAGAAGACCTCTTTCTCCTTCTCACACTACTCTTACTACTTTATGGTTTTACTGTACGACACCCAGAGCTCATCCTCCTTTAGATCTCTGTCAAACTCTGCAACATGGCTTCATTCAGCTAATTCTGCTTTTCTTGAGCTTTAGCAAACCTTTTATTATCTTCCTTGTAATCCACCCTTAGGCTTCTCATGGTGGCTGCAAAATCTAGCGGAGTATCTTAAAATTTTCTCCCATTAGACTCTGTATTAGCATTTCCAACTCAGACATTTTCTCCCATAGCATCTTCCTCATGCTCATAGGGATTATGTGCATCATACATGCCATAGGTTCTCATGGCTGAGCCAAAAACCCAATTTTTCAATCTACACTATGACTCTACAAAATGTGTTAACAACATCATTTGTTAGTTGCATAGAAATTTCAGAATTAAAAACCATTTACCTACTGTCACCTGGCCCATATAGGCCCAATGTTGTAACCAATAGCTCTGATAATAATCTGTAACATCCCCATACCCCATAATGCGGATAAATTAAAAAATTTGGTTCAAGAACCCTTGTTCTCCTTTGAAACATAAGTCATGGGCATTAACCCACTCTTCAACATTCATTCTCAAGCTTAGAAACCACTGTAATAGTTGTTCCACCCTAGACAAGACCCTTCTGCAAATGGAAACACATTTTATGCACTAAACCTGTCCTTTCCGCACTCCTCCCTTTGCACTCCCCTTTCCGTCTTTCCGCTGCGGAATCCAGGAACCGGGAGCACAAAACACGACAGAAACATTAACCTTCATCCCTTCCGCTTTTCCTCCTTTCCACATTTTCATCTTTCACCCAAAAGTCATAAATCAGAGAACCAACGTTCGACGGAATCCTTTGACCACCTTTCCACCTTCCACTCGGAACTCGAAAATCGAAGAATCAACGTTCGACAGGATCCTTCCATCACCTTTCCGCCTTCCACCCAAAACTCGGAAATCGAAGAATCAACGTTCGATAGGATCCTTTGATCACCTTTCTGCCTTCTTCCTAGAGCTTGGAAATCGGAGAATTTAACTTTCGACTTTAGCCTTTTTCTGCATTTTCGACTTCCGCTTTCCAACCTTGGACTTCAGAAATAAAAAAGTTAACTTTTTCCTTAGAACGTTTCTGCACTTTTTTGCTTCTGCCCTCCACCTTCCGCAGGCGGATCCCAGGGTGCGTAAACACAACATTTTTCCTTGATTCAACTGCTCTTTTCTGATTTCCTTCGTTCGCCTTCCCCAGACGGATTTCAAGGTGAAGAAACACTAAGTCAGAGGCATTCTGACTCTGTAATAGGCTTCTAGCCTCCATGAACTTAGGAAAAATGCATTAAAACATACAAGGAAAATATAGATGCAAATGCATGAAGATTCATCAATAGTAACTCTACTGAAACATTAACAATCATTCATCACATTCATAAGAATTCTACATAACCAGTATAGTCATTCATAAGCAATACATTGCATAAACAAGAATAACAGAGAATACTTATCTTGGGTGATGGAGTTGTCCCGCAACTAGCTATGTGGCTGCAATGTTCCACCCAACCATAGGCCAATTGTGTTCATCAATCTCTCAACACAACTACCACACTCGAGCTGGGCATGATTTCCATAAGGAACTAGGGAACAACAGACTCACACATAGCTAGATCATAATACACACAGTCAAGCCAACCTTCAGTTGGGTTTATTAGACTCTCCAACCAAGACAGCTTTCACAATAAGGGCCAGCCAAGCCAACTAGTTGATGGGTTTATGATTGTCCACAATCAAGCCATCACAATGCTGGGTTTATCAGGCTCACTCAGCCAAGCCATCATACAGTTGGATTTATCAGATTGTCCAACCACGGATTACTCGCAAGGCCAAAATGCACAACAGGACATAGCCAAGCTAACTACCAATTGGGCTTATCAGGATGCTCAGCTAAGCCAATGTACAATTGGGTTTATCATACTATTCACAGTTAAGCCAATCTATATTTGGGTTTATCAAGCTACTAATGCAATGGACAGGAAGAACTGCTATTCTAGTGAGCTCATCTAAAGAGCTAAGGACACCTCCACGAGATCTATCTAGCTTGGCATCCATGTTTCCTACACACCCAATACAAGGAAGTGTCCTCTTCTCTGCTCCACAGTCCCTCGGGATACACCTTCCCTTCCAGTGCTCTTCAGGATGTGCAGAGCATATTCAACAGCCACTCTTATCTTATTGTGAGGTTCCACACTAGGTTTATCAAGCACATTCTACGTCTCTTCCACTCCTAAGACTTGCATATAGTTCAGATCCAAACCAGGGTGCACAACACAACAAACCACAGGGAAAACACAGCAACACGGACTTCACTCTGTAACACAAGAAAAATAGGTTTGTAGACCACTCTGTAACACAATGTATGTGGACTGAAGAACTACAAATAGTGAACCACACTGCACAACCACGAACAGAGACCTTCCTTGCGACTCAGGAGAATGAACAATGCGTGAGTGATCGAATGGTGTCATCCCCCAATGAGGAACAACAACAAAACCCTTTTGCAACTGAGGGAAAGGACGAACTGGCACACATCACATGCTTCCTTGCGTCAAAAGCAAGAATGCGGCTTCCCAGACTGCAGACTTGTAGGTTTTCTCAAACACACAATCAGACTACCATGCCTTGCTCTTCCTAAGGCATTATGCCTCAACCAACTTCTGGAAGAAGTGAATGATTGGGGATAGAGGACAAAAGGTAGCTAAGGTTCATGGGTTTCCCCGTTGACATCTGGTCACACCCTATTGGCTCAGGGGTTTGACTAACTCCCCTTCCTATTCCTTGTGAAATCATGCCCCCATCTCTTTCACGTTGTAATCCCATAGCTAGTTGTGGTATTTTATCAAATTGTGTATTTACATGATACATCAAAAAATCCAGTGTCTGACTTAGCACCATAACCATAGGTATCGACCTTGATCACCTATACAAAAAAAACCAATCAATGGCAGGGACTTAGCCATTGAGCTCCTTGCCATGATTCTAATGCAATATATACATCATGTACAATTTCAATACCATGGGGTCAAAACCGGGGTATTACATTTCCTATCAATTCTTGGTTGAAAAACATTTGGCTGTGGTGGACTGCTGGTGGCATAAGGAACTTTGGACATTGAACTTCCCACTTAAGATCAAATGCTTCACTTGGCTTTACATTAATAATAAAGTTAATACTTGGGATATTTTACAGGTTAAAGGGCGGATTAGCCCAAATTTTTGACATATTTGTGCCGTGGAGGCCGAATCTATGGATTAGTTATTCAGAAAATGTTCATTTGGGAAAGTTGTTTATCATGTTGTTGCTTCATATTTTGGTTTGTCACTTCCATGGGATGATTGTTCTTTGTTGTTTTTTCTGAACAATCGGGTGAGGATGGGGACTAAGCCCTTATACCTCCATTTTTTTTAATTGGCTTATTTGGAAAGCCTAGGAACGTTGTGATCTTTCAAGACTTGAGACACCAGGTTCATTTTGTAAACTTGGGTGTTCTGCAACTCATTTCAGATTTCCCTGAACTTGTTAGGGTGAAGAAGACACGAAATATTGGGAATTCCCCTGAGGTGTTTGCGGCTATGGTTTCTTTAATGGTGTAACTCAATCTGGTATTGGTGGTGCTAGTATGGTACTATTTTTCAGTAAGTCACATTATTTTCATCTTGTGTTGTATTGTTGTCCCAGTATGAATACCAAAGCTAAGCTAATTTCCCTTTTGGGACTAATCTTTGTTTCGTCGGTCATGGGTCTTCCACATCTTAGAGTCTTTGGATACTCTAGGATTATCATCGACTAGGTTAACAAAGTGGCCAACTTGTAGGTATTAGAGCTGGAACACTGATGTGCTCGTACTTTGGCACTCAAGGGCACCTTCCATTGCATTGATTATTAGCGTATCTTTAGAGAACATAATGAGCAAGTGGATGGCTTGACCAAGGAGGCACTTCAGATCACTATGGGACTTTTATGGCTATCAAAATTTATAGATGGGGAATTGGTTTCCTCCTCCACTCTTAATATTTTTTACTCTTGACTAAATATACTTGGGCTTCATTGGCGATGGGTGGATTATGGCTTCATATTTTGTTGACTGTGCGCTAGATTGAGAATCTAGCTACTTTCATACAATGTCCATCCATGTTTTGATTATCTCTTGTATGTCATGGTTTCATAGGAGGTCAGATTACATAGCAGAGGTAATCATAGTTGAGAGGCTTTTGTAGATTTGGTAGTCTTTCTGTGATAAATTATTGTTTGTTTGATGGGTGAGAACAATGAATTGATGAAAATGTCAAACTTGTGCCTTTCAGTGATGTAACATGTTTCTTTAATATAAAAGAAATGACTTTTTCTACTTGAAAAAAAACGTTTTCCAAGCTCACTATAGTTTTGGCAAATTAGGAGGTTATAAAGGTTTGTATTGTAGCAAATACTATGAAACTCAAATTTAATGTGTGGTTATAAAGGTTTGTATTATAGCAAATATATAGAAAAAGACATAACATTTTAGTTTTTAGCTTAGCACCCAACTTTTTAGCTTTTAGTTTAGGTCAAAATGATATATATATATATATATATATATTGTTAGGAAAGTTAGGAACACATACCCCACATATATTCTTGATGCAATAAAGTCATTTAATTTATTATTTTTTATATTAATTAAAAATCACATATTTTCATGTTTATAAAATTAGAAAATCTAATTAGTATGTTTTGCCATATAACTTTAATTTTTATATTTATATGTTTTATATAACTTTAGCTTAGCACCCAACTTTTTAGCTTTTAGTTTAGGTCAAAATGATATATATATATATATATACATATATACATTGTTAGGAAAGTTAGGAACACATGCCCCACATATATTCTTGGTGCAATAAAGTCATTTAATTTATTATTTTCGTCTAAATTACAAAATATTTTTTATATTAATTAAAAATCACATATTTTCATGTTTATAAAATTAGAAAATCTAATTAGTATGTTTTGCCATATAACTTTAATTTTTATATTTACATGTTTTATATAACTTTAACTTTTATATTTACATGTTTTAAAAATACTTTAAAATGTTGATTAATGTTTTTTAAAATGAAAATGGATAAATGGTATAATAAATTTTAAATCTAATTAAGATTTAAATTTCATCATTGATTACTATTAGTGTTAAGTTTGTTGAGTAAGTATATTGTTTTTTTAATAAAGAGTAAATTATGAATATATATATATATATAATTAATATAAAATTTTGTATTTTTTTTCAATACAACAATATAGTTATTATAATTACAATATGTTACTTTAAAATGGCGTTAGCTAACAGTTCTATGTTTTGCATTTTTCAAAAGATTTTAAAAATGATTTATGGTAAATTTTGACCTAAAAATCTAAGTAAACATAATCTAAAACTCAAAACTCATTTAATCTACACTTTTTAAAAGTATATTTTAAACCTATAAAATAATACTTTATTTTACACTAACCCAAATTATATATATATATATATATATATATATATATATATATTTCGGAGAAAATAAACCTTTATTCTTTCGAATAATTATGGACCACTCCTGAGGAGTGTCCAATTCTGCCTTATGGATCAAGGCTTACACAAAATCATCGTTAAGGGTGTACATATCTACCTTATGACGCTTACATAAAATAAAAATAAACAATGATGCACCTAAAGAGCTAGCATTTTTCAGCACTGTATTACAAAAAGAACAATGCTGCACCAAAAGAGCTTGCGCTTCATCATTATCTGTCATCCAAAACTGGTATTATGTTCCTTCATAGCGGAATGTGAAACAGGATGGAATCACCTTCTTTAAGTATCTCGCCCTCGATTATCCCTGGTTGAATGGCTAAAGCTTGCTTTGATAGTGTATTTGCTTCCGTGTTGAATTCCCTATATACATGATTGAACTTAAGAGATGTAAAGAAGGGTTGCATTGACTGGATTGCTCTCATCAGATTTTGTAAGTGAGGGGCTCGAATGTTTCTTCTTTCTTGTGCCCATTCTATCACTATTTTAGAATCCCCATGTATATTCATCTTGGCAATTTGTTTGTCTTTAGCGATCTTTAGGGTGGCCCAAAGAGCCATGAGCTTTGATTTTCTATTGGTGTCTCGACCCATGCCGAGTTTGAATGATATTTTTTTTTATTCAGAGATGTATATGACCCCATTTGCCCCACCAATGGCAGGTTCTCCCTGGCTGGCGCCATCAAAAAAATCCCATGGGGTACTTCTGTAAATAATCGGGGCTATTGTTGCTCTACATTTTCCAGCTTTGATAATTGTTCGAT
The DNA here is from genome assembly GCA_001517045.1 of Pseudotsuga menziesii. Lineage (NCBI taxonomy): Eukaryota > Viridiplantae > Streptophyta > Pinopsida > Pinales > Pinaceae > Pseudotsuga > Pseudotsuga menziesii. The sequence continues at coordinate 94,137 of LPNX010650912.1, read as the reverse complement.
GTTCCTGAAATTTCTGCAATAGCAGGGATGAGGTGATGTTAATGGGAGTCCATGTGTTCTTAAAGATTGCTCTGTTACAGGCTTCCCAAATTGTAAAAACATAAAGCACAGGGAAAGAACTGAATTTGCATACCACTTTGTTGTCCCACCACTGTTTGGTATTCTGCTCCCAAGAATCTTCCTTGACTGAGGGTTCTAGCGACTTCCATCCATACTTGACCTGCATAAGTATAAGTACCAAATAAATGGGAAGTGAGTTCATCATCTTTTTTGCATAAAATGCAGATCCCTGGGCCTTGAAAGCCTCTTTTTCTTAGATTTCCCCACGTCAAAAGTTTGTTATTAATTGCCAACCAAAATGTGAGAATGGGTTTTAATGGGCTGTTGCACTCCCACAGGCCCTTCCACCACCAAGATTTCTCTCCATTATATTGTTCCATTATAGCAACTTCATACCCTTTTTTGCTGTGAAGTCTCCATCTTCTACATTTCTTGTCCATATGAGTTTATCTTGAGTGTCTTCTTCCAAACATACATAATTTGATTCCAACAGTTTAATGTAACCTTGCCAACACTCAGCTTCATCTCCTTCTAGTTGTAACTCAATGGCTCCCTTCCATCTCGTTCTGCCTATTTGATTTGGAAGCTGAACTTGAGCATTAGCAAGTTTGTAGCATCTCTGTTCACCAAGCTTGTTCAAGACCGATTGTGGAAGCCTATAATCCTCTCCTACACCAGCCCATGGATCCAGACCTAGCCTTATACTTCTTCCATTCCCAATTTCCCAGGCTATCCAAGTGCCAATAAGAGGAAATGCTAGGACCCTGGATTTCCATCCAACTGAGCCATTTTTAAAGGATTGTTGGGGCTTCTGATCGAGTCTATTATTTCCATGTTTGAGTAGTATTTAGAACATACAACCTTGCCCCATAAGGAATCTGTGTTTTGTATGAGTCCCCAAAGAGATTTGGCTGCCAAAGCTTTAGTAAAAAGGGGGAGATTCTTGATTCCCCATCCTCCTATCTCCTTGGGCAGAGCTATATTGGTCCATTTGACCAAACGGATGCCATTATTTTGTTTACTTGTTGTCCACAGGAATGTGAAACACTTCTTCTGGATCTTTGTGAGAATTCCTTTAGGGATGTAGGCTATTGAGGCCTAGTAAACAGGGATGCTCTGAAGCACCGCTTAGATCGGTACCAATCTTCCTCCCCTAGATAGAAATCGGTTTTCCCTTGAAGAAACACAAGCCTCTACCTTTTCAAAGAGCCACATCCAGTCTTTGAAGGCATAGCAATTTGGTTTGAGAAAAACCCCTAAATATTTAAAACCTTCAACCAATGGTTTTGTAGGAAAAGCCAGTATTTCCTTTGATTTATGAGCTAGCTCGTCCGAGAACTCATAGTGAGCTAACATTGATTTTTCTATGTTGATTATCATTCCTATAGGCTTCCTGTATTTTTATGTCAATGTAGCATATTCTTTCAGATTCTCTTCTTCCCTTAGCCCAAAGAGAAAAACATCATCTACAAATAAGGTATGTGTGACCTCCTCAATCCTTGATAACTTGACTCCTATGATCCTTCCTTCTGCCCTGGATTTTAGGATTAGTTTGCTTAATGCATCATCTACCAAAATAAAAATGAACTGGGATAGGAGGAAACCTTATCTGATTCGTCTTGAGGGCCTAAAAAAAACTGAAGGAGAGCCATTGATCAAAACCGAAAAGGATGTAGATTGGATGCACCCCAAAATCCTATCTACCATCTCCATATTCATCTCTAGTTTTATAAGGACTAGTCTAATAAAGGTCCAGCTTACCCTGTCATAGGCTTTGGAGAGGTCTAATTTTAAAGCAAAAGCTTACTGCTTCTCCTTTTTGATGGTGTGTATCACCTCTTGAGCTATAGAGACTGCATCTAGAATTTACCTATTCTGTAAGAAGCAAAATTGCTCCTTTGTAATGACCTTGCTTAATATTGGTTTGATTCTTTGTGCTATAATTTTTGCTATCACTTTGTAAATCATACTACGGCATGAGATTGGTCTGTAGTCTTCAAAGGATTCACACTTTTGTTTCTTGGGTATTAGAGCAATGAAAGTACTGTTCATGCTACCTAAAACTTTTCCTAGCTTTCTGGATTCCTGAACCACTGCTAATATGTCCTTCTTGATCAAATCATAGAACCCTAGAAAAAACTCTAGGGTGAACCCATCTAGGCCAGGGCTCTTCCGTTTATGGAAAGAGTGTAACACCTGCTTTATCTCTTCCTCTAGGATGTCTTTAGTTAGATCATCATTCATCTCCTCTGTTATAGCTCTTGGGAACAATTCGAGAACTTCTAACATCTCACCTATTGGGCGCCCTGTAGGTTTTTCGAACAACTCTTGAAAATGATCTACAACAGCCTTTGTTTTTTCTTCGAAGGCTTTGGCCCAAGTTCCTTGGGAAGACCTAACCTCATGGATAGTGTTGATACTTTTCCTATGAGAGGCATATCTGTGGAAAAACTTCGTATTTTGATCCGCTTCAACCAGCCACAGAGCTCTGCTTTTTAGCCTCCATTTTTTTCTTCCTGCAAGAGGAGTCCATCTTTCCTCGCCTCTAAGTCTTTAAGGTCTTCTAATTCCTTCCCGTTAAAGACTCTTTCTCTGTTGTTTTCAAATAAATCCTTTATTTGCACTTCTGTCTTCTTTAAATATTATTGTTGCCTCCTCCTGTACTTCACATCCCAGCTCTTGGAAATCTTCTTTACTCTTTCCAAATTTTCCATAAATTGTTGCATCTAAGAGTGGTTTGGTGCATTTGCTAGGGTCACCCAAGCTTCTAAAATGAGATTATGGTACTCCTGCTCTTCTAACCACTAGGGTTTGAACTTGAATGGAGTAGGAGGTTTTACTTCAGGGGTTTTGATTGAGAGGACTATAGGGAAATGATCTGAGTTTCCTTCTATTTCTACTGAAGCTTTTAGAATGAGATCACTACTTATTAAGTTTTTTGAGACCAAGAACCTATCCAGTATTTTCAAGACTACCTGATCCCCACTCCTTTTGTTTCTCCATGTGGGAATGATTTTTAAGGGGGATAAATCCACCAATCCCTTTTGTTCAAACATCTGGTTGAAAAAATGCCCCATAGAGTCTTCTTTGGCGTTCTTCCCCCAGACTTCGTTGCTGGACAGGTTTAGATTTAGGTCTCCTCCCAGTATCAGGTTTTGGAATTCTATAGCTCCTGAATCTTTCATCTTCTCCCAAAAAGATTTTATGTCATAGAAAGGGCCATCAACATTCAAGATCATTAACTTTCTCCGTGTCTCACTATCTTCCAGTTCTGTTCCCATAATTGTTTCAAATATCTGTACATAAATCATTTTTAGGGTTGGGCTCCAAGCTGTTAGGGTTTCTCCTGAGTGGCCATCTGCATCACTACTCGTCATTCCCCAATCCTTTATGCACTCTTTGACCATTTCTTCAGCCTTATTCCCTTCTGTCATAGTCTCTTGTATTAATAGTACCGTAGGACTCATAGTGGTTATGAGTTGTTTCAAGGTGACTTTCTTGGGTACCTCCCCTAACCCTCTAATGTTTATGGATAGGATTTTCATTTAATAGTGCCTCCTGGGCCTAATTCTCAAACACCCTTGAAATTGTACCTTGTTTAATCTCTAAAATCGCTTGTTTTTGAGCTTTTGAGAGGAGGGATTTTCTACCCATCCGGGGCTTCGGTTCTGTATTTAGGGCTAATCCTCCTGTTGAAATATAACCATCCTCCTTTCCTTTAGTAGCCCTAGGTCTCAGGTCGTATTCCTTTCTCACCTCTCTTATCGTCTCCTGACAAAGAGAATTCTTGTGTTTATCTTTAGTGGGGGAATCATTATTAACAAAATCATGATTAAAATTAACCATTGGAAAATAGTTGTTACCTTTGGATTCCGTTGAAGATGGTCGTGACCCGTTGGCGCCTGGGCTATTTTGACCTCCTTCCGTGATTCCCGCACCTTCGCTGATGTGTCCTTCATCCTCTATTCCGGTCGCTATCAATGGTGCCTGAGGTTCTTTTTTGGACTCAATTTCACTCTCGCCACCTTCTATCAGGCCTCTGACTTCCTGTCGCTAACTACTTTCTTCTCCACCTTTTCGAACTTCCTCCCTTATTAGCTCTATGCTTTGTTTGTTTCGGGCCAGATTTTCATTGGAATGGTTGTCCTGGACTCCCTCAACCTTGTCTGGTTCTACGTTTTCTTCCACTTCTTTCGAGGACTCTGCTTTCGCTTTTTCCTTGTACTCTTTCTTGTTGATCCATACCTTCCGATACTTCCCTCTCTTTGCCCTATGTGGACAATTCCTCAGTAGATGACCAACCTCTCTACACCCATAACAATGAAACGGGATTTTCCAGTAATATAGGCGTTGTTTCCATTGGCTTCCATTCAGATTTATCAAAACTTCCTCATACAAACCGTCCTTGAGATCCAACTCCACTAGAACTCTCGCGCATCGTCGATCCACTTTGGTTTCCCATTCTGGTTCTAAGGCCACAAAATTACCTATCTTATTGCCAATTGCTCGCAAACACTCCTCCTCCTAAAACATCATAGGTAAGCTAGGCATAATCACCCATACTTGCTGAATGTTGAAGGGTTCTTTTGTCGCGTCAAAATCAATTCTCCACTTATGCAGGATTAATCCTGATGGCCCCCATCTCCAGCTTCTGTCTAACAGTTCTTTCCCGTCCTCTTCATGGCATAATTTCATCAAGAACCATCCTCTTCGAAGGATGTGGAATTCAGGACTGTACCCGAGCTCGCCTTCCCAATTCTCCTGAACCCAATTCCTCATTGCCTCATGTCCCAAGGATTTACTGCAAAAACGCCCCACAAGAGCGTGCTTCAGATAATCTGGGATTTCACCAAGGTTAATTTCTCTTCCAACTGTTAGTTTTGCATTGTCTTTTCTCGACCTTAGCCCCTTTGTTTTGCGTGGTAACCTTTTGCTGGAGCAATGATTTCCTAGAATGGTTTCGCTTGGGGCGCTCATTAAATTTCGCAATTTGGATTGCTATGACGTACTATGAGTTCCTTCTGTCATTATGAATCTTTGTGCCTTCGAGTGTGCGGACTAACCTCCCCTCAACCTGCGTCTCCTCCTTTCTTTGTCAGTTCCTGAAATCATCTTCTGAACATAATACAGAGGTCTCCCAGTCATCTCGGGTGTAGTCGACCTCGACGAGCTGCATCTTGGAGCTTTCTTGGCTTTCCGTCTACCCTTTTGCTACTTTGCCTTCGTCGTTTGATCCTCCATCACACGAATAAACTTCAAAAGATCTTCAAAAATGAGGAAAAGCTCTCTTCTGCTGTCTTGCTCCTGCTCCCTTCGGTTTCCTTCTGCTCCCTTCGCTCCTCCCGCAGAGCTCCATGATTCCCCAACTTCATATTATATATATATGAAATATATATATATAAGAAATCAAATGATAAAGAAAAAGTTAGTATCTAATTAAAAATACTATTATTCAAGTTAATTTTTTTAAATAATTTATTTATGTAACAAAAATATTTTATTTTGAGATAAAGTAAGTTTTATTATGATCTAAGATTTATGTATGTTGAAATCTATGTTTTAGATTTGATTTATATAAAAATAAAATAAAACAGAATTTTAAATAACTAAAGCAAGAATAAAGGTTTATGAGTTTTAAAGTGAAACATGGCTTTGTACTATTCTTAAAACTTAAATAGGAGATGAAAGAATATAATATATCTGTGACATAATAAATGTTTTATTGAAAATGAAAATCATTTTCTTATTAAATATTTTACATACACTTACATTAGAACACAATTATGATGAACAAAAAACACTTTTCTTGAAGCTTTTTTAGTGTAATTTTTTTTTAATTCTATAAACCAAAATGTTTTCATTAAATATTAATTATTATAATTTTATAACACTTTTTAAATAAAAAATATGAAAACATTATGTTTTTTCATATTTATTTTTTTTATATAATTGAGAGTTTTAAATTATACTCTTTATATAATTGGGAGTTTCAAATTAAATTGTTATGATGATGGTTAACGTCCACTGAGACCAAAATTGGTCTATCCAACCTAAAGAAGCAAATTATTTAGATTGTTTTAAAATTCTATTCCAATGCTCAAAGAGCTTGGAGAGAGCGTCCCAAAGATTGTTTTAAAATTCTATTCCTATGCTCAAAGAGCTTGGAGAGAGCATCCCAAGCTCACTGTAATTTTGACATGTTAAAAGGCTAGGAAGGTCGGAATTGTAACAAAGATTATGAAAGTGAGATCTAATGTGAGTGTATGCCGGGCACTCTAAGAGGAAGTGATTTTCATCCTCATTGCTCATATTCTCACAGAGATGGCAGATCCTTTCCGCCCATGAAGTTTTAGGAATTGTCCAACGACCTGTTTCACTATGGAACTCATGAGAGTTCGTTCTTACCTTGGTTATATTGATTTTTTTCTTTTAACTAGAGTTTCGATTATCATTTGGCATGTAGTTCATGGATAGAAACTTTTCTTTTGGTATATGTACTTTATGATGTTTTTTAGTAAGAGATTTATGGCATATATAATTTTTTGTTTTAGAGTTTTATGTTTGGGTAACGGTGTAATTTTTTTTTATTTTTTTAAGTTTAAAAAATTAAATATATTTAAATTAAATTTCAATATCTATAAAATTATAAATTTTAATAATATTTTTATTAAATTTAAAAAATAATATAAAATTATTACATTTAGAAAATTTTCATAAATATTAATAAGAATTTTTAAAAAATTGCATCCATTAACTTATTAAGTTATTTATGTTTAGTATATAATATAAAAATATCCTTAATAGTCTTGGGGCTATTAAGGATATGAGGCTCCTCATTTAAACGAGAGTTATGAGACTTTGTGTTTTGGGGATGACGTAGTCCTTTTTGGTAGTAGCATTTCTAGTGGAGCTCCATGGGTTGGACTTGATATTGATATAGATTCATGTTTGTTATTTGGGTTTGAGTTCTATTGGTTTGGATGAGTCCATTGTTTCTTTGAACTTAAGCCAATGTTCATATATGCTTGTTGTAGATAATGTTTATAGCGATGCTTTTAAGTTATGTTTGCAGCAGTCCATTATTCTTGCTAAGCTTTTTATCAATTCTTCATCTCATGTGCATGATGTGGGTTTTGTGGTTGCATCAGAGTTTGGAGTGTCTTCCAATTTAGGCCATGGTGGTTTATTATTTGGGGTTGATGGCTTTTCCCAACATTTATTTTCTTCACTATATGTGCCCATATCGTGTAATGGCTATTCCGGGCAGTAGTTCTTTTAAGGGAGTTGATGCGCCTATCGAAGATGTCTTCGACTCTCCTAGGCGGGTAGCCTAGGAGCATTGAATGCTCTCTGATTTATACATCTTCCTCATGTTTTTTGGTTTATGGAACTAATATGGTTATGACTCCTCTTGAGGACTCACATAATGGGGAGGTTGTTGATGATTATGTTGTGGAATAAACTCCCATAATGCCTTTAAATACTTTATTGAACTCTCATTATGGACAAAAGCATGGATTTGTTACTGATCCTCAACGATACTTCCTAACACTTAGGAATCCTTTTCGCTCTGGATTAGTGGATGGGATTCATGGAGGTCTCTTGCAGAGCCACTCTCCCAAATGCGCTTACAAGCTAAGGGGTTGTAAATATGCACTAGATCATGCGAGGGAACACGCGATCTTGGATGTTCATGCATATTGTCAACGAACTATTAAGGGGTCCCTTAGAGCAAGGCAATTTCGTGCTCTGCCCATTTGGTGACAATTTCTAAGTTTTTTTATAGGGGCTTGGTGCTACCCTTAATGAATTGGCCCTTTCTAGATAGTTGTGGCTCTTATTTTTTCTATGTTTCAAGATCCAAAGTCTTGGTGCTATTGAGGTTATTATTTTGAGAAAGGATCAAGATTGTGGATTAATTTTTTGGATATGTTATGTGGAGGTTTAAGACTCTAAAAACTTGTCTTCAGTGTTAGCTTCAAGGAGATGTTTGAAGTTTCTTCTCATTTTGGTTTTGTATGCTCCCAACAATATGATACGGTTGATGTTTTTTATTTAGAGCTTTTGCTTGAGTGAAAATAGTTTTATTTTAATATAATGAAACTGGGATTGGTGGCTCAGGGAATGACATCCTACATTTTCAAGTAGTGGAGGACCTTTAAGACCAAGGAATTATCTATTTGTATCAGATCCATGACCCTATAAACTCCACTTATGCTTCTCAAGAATGGCTTTCCATTGATTACCTGGTCATTGCTAGAAGGGATTTTATTATCGCATGGGAAGCACATGTTCATGCATTAAACACGTCTTATATTTGCCTCTCCGATAGAATGGATGAACTCCCAGGTCAAAGAATATTGAAGGTGGGGTCCATACACCTAAGATTGACTACTAGGTCTTGAGATCCCATCAAGCTCCACCAAATCCAAGATGGTGGAATTTTGTCATATGAATGATTAAGTGCCCATTAAAATGCAAACTTTTCCTCTTATTGGTCTTATCTAATCACATTCCTGTATGGGATTTTCTCATGAAGAAAATTTGGGAGGGACCTAGACGATGCTCCCTCTCAGTCATGCTTCAAATGAAAGCATTGACCATATGTTTTTGACTTGCAACTATACAAAACAACTCTAGAATCATCTATGTTATACAAGTGTAGAATCATCTATACTTGGTGTCGACTCGAAATAAGTTTTCTGCTAGTATATGGCACTTCAAGGTTCCACTGAAGATAAAATGCTTCGTTTGGTTGGCGGTTGAAATTCGCATTTTGGCCTGCGATAACCTCATAAAAAGAGGCTGGAATGGGCCCAGCTGGTGCTGTTTATGTGCTAGGTATGAGGAGTCTATATTTCATATACTGGTGGACTGTTCCTTCACAAAAAGTGTTTTTGACAGGCTCTATGCTTCTTTCAAATGCGACACCTCGCCTTTTGGATGCTCCCTCCTAGAGATTATGTAGCTCTGGTTTAAACAAAATTACAAGTTGTGTTATCTTCCTCTCTTTGTTTATTGGTGAATATGGAAAACTCACAGCCAGTGCATTTTTTATGATAGGGGGGTATCACTCCACAACACGGTTAACCAGGTTAAATACCTTATGCATTGTTTTCTAGTCCCGAAAAAAAAGATGAGGCTTAGAAACATTGGGCTAGCTCCTGTTTTAGCTTATCCATATGGTTTTTTTGATGGAGCTACTGCAGACCAGCCGTGAGGAGCAGGTATTGTCATTGCTATAAGCAAGGTTCACTTTCTAGTGCAAACTTGGTTGTGGCCTCAATACAAACACGAGAGCGGAGTTGCTGGCTCTTTGGGCCTTGCTAGTCTTGGCTTCGGATTGGGGTCTCCCATCTTTACATATCTTTGGTGATTCATATGTGGTCATCAGCTGGATGAACAACAAGGCTACCTTGTCTTCACTTGAGTTGGGCCATTGGTGTGAAAACATCAAAACCTTGATAGATATATTTTTTTGTCTAGATGTTAGTCATGTCTACAGAGAGCTCAATTAGAGCACAGATGGCTTATCCAAAGATGCCCTCTTGCTGGCCCCTGGCCACTATTCTTTCTTTGAGATATATGAGGATATCATTATTGGGAATGGTGATTTACAACTCTTTTAGAGCTCAGTGCCGGAGCTCAGTCTCCCTTTATTTTGGGCACTTGTTTACTTTGAGTGTTTTTACATCTCATGAGTCTTTTTGTGATATATCTCGAGGACATCTTTGGATTAGTTCTCTGACCTCTCATCTGTGCTCTTCGTAGGCTACCACTGTGTCAATCAGGAAATTCTTGGGACTTTGCTTGTTTCTTGGCTGTATGTTGAGCCTAGTTCCTTTTTGGGCTTTGTTTGCTCCTAGACCAGCTTGTTATTCTGCTGCCCATATTTTTTGTCAGCTTTCCTTGTTGTAGCATTGAAGTAAACCTCTCAGCAAAGAGTGCAATGTAAAAATGCCCTTTGATTTATTACTGGATTTTTTCTTCTAAAAAAATAAAAAACTTATCTTTTAAGTGGATCGAGGAAAATATTTCGAAAGCTTTCTTTAATTGATGCAATACTCCAGCCTCTAAAACTTTATAGCTCTACCTGTTATCATTATTTGGAGCATCTAGAACACTAAGAATCTTTTTATCTTTTAAGGATAGGGTGACCTCCCCTTTCATCAGTGCATCGGAGGGCCGTAATATTTTCAGCTTGTGTCCTCATGTCACATCTTCTTAGATTATTCGTCGACAAAAGCCGGTCTATATTCATCAATCTTGGCTCATTTTTTCAAACTGGAATTTATTTTCTCGAAAAAAAAACTATTTTTTTATTTCATGGATAAGAAAAGGAATGATGTCATCTATCGTCAACTTGGTGCATTTAATGATGGCGCGCAATACTTTGTTTTATAGTTAAGAAAGATGTCTA
>LPNX010650912.1:50414-83551 GCA_001517045.1 Pseudotsuga menziesii | reverse complement strand
ACCTCCACCCGCCGTTGCTTCCCGGAAAGATCCATAGCTGGAAAGGAGGAGAGTTTTTGACTGAGGTGATAAAAGTCCCGTACCCCAAAATCATTTCATGCTCACAATTTTCTGCTCTTCCTTTTGAGTGTATACGATTCTAGTTGTAAATCTGCATGCGCGAGGAGGATTCGAAATAGGATCTGTTACTCAAACCTCAGAGATGAATCCGAAGATTGTGAACGAAGATGAATGGCTTCTGGGCATGGAGCTCGGAAATTTCTCCTGCCTTCCCATGGCTATGAAAGCAGCAATCGAACTCGATGTTCTTCAAATCATAGCAAATGCCGGCAATGGCGTCCAACTCTCGCCCAGGCAAATCGTTGCCCAAATTCCAACGACGAACCCTGACGCTGCCATTACTCTCGATCGGATCCTGAGAGTGCTGGCCAGTCATTCGGTTCTGAGCTGCTCTGTGACCACGGACGAGAACGGGAAGGCCGAGAGGCTCTATGGCCTCACTCCACTCTGTAAATATCTTGTCAAGAATCAAGATGGAGTCTCTCTGGCTCCACTGGTGTTGATGAATCAAGATAAGGTGTTGATGGAAAGCTGGTATTATCTGAAGGACGCTGTGCTTGAAGGGGCCCAGCCATTCACCAAAGCCCATGGAATGAATGCGTTCGAGTACCCAGCTATAGACCAGAGATACAACAGTATTTTCAACAGGGGAATGTCTGAGCATTCTACCATGTTGTTGAACAAGATTCTGGATACTTACAAGGGTTTTAATGAGGTTCAGGAATTGGTGGATGTGGGAGGAGGAGTTGGATCGACTCTCAATCTCATAGTTTCAAGGTATCCCCACATCTCAGGAATCAACTTCGACATGCCCCATGTGGTGGCCGATGCTCCTCACTATTCAGGTAAATCCGAATCCTCAAATTCAACCATTGAAATCTGTTTGTGATCTCTGTGTAGCTGACCAAAACTGGTTAATATGTGTTTGTTCAGCTGTGAAACATGTGGGTGGAGATATGTTTGACAGCGTACCAACTGGCCAAGCTATTTTTATGAAGGTATGGCAACGGGTTTCTGCTGTTTCTGTTGGGTAGTTTCATATGGAAATTGAAATTGGGCTTGGAATTAGATCAATGGACAGAGATTTTACTGTATCTATCAATTTTGTTTGATTGCAGTGGATTTTGCATGATTGGGGTGATAATTATTGCATGACACTTTTGAAGAATTGTTACAAGGCATTGCCAGAGAAAGGGAAGGTGATTGTAGTGGATACTATTCTCCCCGTAGCGGCAGAGACATCTCCCTATGCTCGCCAGGGTTTTCATATAGATTTGCTGATGTTGGCATACAATCCAGGGGGCAAGGAGCGCACAGAGCAAGAATTTCATGATTTGGCCAAGGCTGCAGGATTTGCAGGTGGTGTTAAACCTGTATGTTGTGTCAATGGAATGTGGGTCATGGAATTTCACAAGTAGCTATGAGATCATGTTGTATGGTTTATCTTCATTCCATATTCCACTTGGAATACCATAAATTAATGATTAAAATAAAATATGATATCAATGCCAATGATTGTGAATTAACCCCAAGTCCCCATTACGATTATGGTTAAGTAACTAGGGGCCGGCTGATTGGATTTATGGCAATATAATATCATTTGAAATGTAGTTAAAACATGGATGTGAATTTGGTGGCACTATGGGCACTAAAGGCAATTTTTATATTTTTTTGTGCAGAACTTATAACTAAAGTATTTTTTAGGATTTCTAAAGTGCATAATTTTTATTCATTTTATTTTTTCATCATTTCTAATAGATCATTATTACATAATATAATAGGATAAGCCACAAGATCTGTCTTACATCTTGCAAAGATTACTTTTATGAACATATTTTGTTTCTTGTTCTTTTCCAAAAGATCATCATGGTCTAAACCATAAACAGAAATTCCGCCATAGGATAATCTAATTGTTTATGGTGGAGTGGAGTTGTATTTGATATAGATTTTTGTTGAAGTAATTTGTGATGCTTGTGAGATATGCAAAATTTTGCTTAACTCAAACCAAAGACAAAAAAAAAGAAGTTAATGTTTTGGTTGCATTGTTTGTTATGTCAGTATTGTTGTTGTTTATATGTTGGGGGTAAATAAAACGAACTAAGAACTATATAGACTTGAATGTAGATGTTGTGTGAGGAGATAAATTGTCTAGGGACTCTTTTTGAAACAAGGTTTCAAATGTGGTATGACAATTGTGCTTTTTAAAGGGACTTTTTTTAGAAACAAAGTTTCAAATGTGGTATGACAATTGTGCTTTTCAACACACCTTTGAATTTGAGAATGTAATAATTTTACTTGTGGGGCCCTAACTCCTCATTTGTTGGTGTTTATTTTTCCCCATCAAAGTATGAAAGGTCCCAAATACAATTAACATATGTGATTTTCTAGTAGTTTGTTAGCCACGGCTTCAATTTCTATTGTTCCAACCACATTGATGTTCTCTAATGTATCACCCAATTTTCTATTTCATATTCCAATCCCCTTACTAGGACTAGGGTTCAATACAAGGAAATGGAATAGTTTGCAATCCTTTTGATGAGAAAAGTTTAAAGAAAACCTAGAGCATGGAAATTGTTGATGGAGCATGTACATAGACTTGGAAACAATGTTGAGCATTGGAGAATGGCGTACATGATGGTTTCTCTAACCATGGTGGTGCTTCAAACAATTGTTATGCATGCTTTTGATATGCAAAGAAAGATGAGGACTTTCAAATGCCAGTGAAGCACCTTGCTCACCACTTGCAATGTTATAGGATAAGGTCTCATGAAGCGCTCCTCAAAGGTTGGCTATGTTAGGAATTTACACTTCCAAGTGTTTGACAATTTCATTGTTGTGCACTACAATATAACGTTTGGGGAAAATATATATTTTCGGTGTATATCAACATATATGGTTAAGGATAAAGTATCCTATTAAGGGGCACTTAATTGTTTTGGTATGTTGGGCATGTGTTTAGTTCCTATGATGTTAGCGGGGAACAAAACTCTAATAAGTTGAAAACCTTTGCTCACATTCACAAAGGTTGTTTAACAACCAGGTTTTGAAACCTACAATATTTGCAGAGTGACGCCCCATCCCAACTAGTAAGCCATAATGTTTGACGATTTTACTTGAAAGACATGGGAGAAAATCCACGAAATAACACTTTGATTTTATAGGATAACTATTATGAACTATCATTTTTGAAAGGCAAGCAATGGATCCAACTCAGGGTGAAGAGTGTTAACTTATTGATAGAAGTCTTTTGTATGTAAATTCTGAGCGACCATTAAGGATGGTTGTTGGTTGTAGAAATGCTTCAAACAACTATTATTGATTACATTGATGCATGTGTTTCATTATCACAAAGTCTAAAGACACAAATGTCATGGAACTTGAAATGGTCAACTATGCCAACTTAACCAAGGAACTTCATACCACATAAGTTTTGGGCATGGATAAATGGAATCCATAGTGTCCTCATAGACCGTCAAGTTTAGTGGAGTCTTTTGATATCTAGATCATATCCTTTTGTCATTTCACATTTTTATCTATATTCTTATTCACTACTTAAAACATTTAGAGTGATCCTATAATATTTTCATAGTTCCCTACACATATCTTACACAATGTATATAATATTTTTGTGTAACTTATCGCTTTATTTTTTAGGTAGGAATTAACTTATATAGTTTATATATATAAAAAATTCAAAACTTGTCCCTTCATTTTTTCTAGGAATTTTAAGGAATGCATAATTTTTATTCATTTTAATATTTTTAATCATTTCAAATGGATCAATCTTGCATGGTACAATAGGATAGAATGAGACACCCCACTCTCCAAGCCAAGGCACGCTAGACACGGAGTTGTATTAGCAATGAAACTATTTTGTTTATTGTTCTTTTTCACAAGATCATCAAGATCTCAACTATAGGGAAAGATCTTGGCCCTAGTCCATAACAATATAATCTAAATTTCCATGGTCAAGTTGCTTTGTGCATTGGATATATGCTCTTGTTGAAGGCATTTGTGATGCTTGTGAAGTATGCAGAGATTTGCCAAGCTCAAACCAAAGACAACATATAAGTTATTATTTTGGTTGCATCATTTTTTGTGTCTCTAATCTTGTTGTTTATTGGTTGGATCCAAAGAAAAGGAATGAGGAACCACACAAGGAACTACATATACTTGAATGTAAATGTTGTGCGAGGAGATGAAGTGTTTACATTCTCTATGAGCTAGGTTTGTTTGTGGAACAAGGTTTCAAATATGGTACGACAACCATTGCTCTTTATTACACACCTTTGAATTTGAGGATGTTATAGCTTCTCTTGTGAGGCCCTAGCTCCTCCTTTGTTGGTGTTTATTGTTCCCCATCAAAGTATGAAAGGGTAGATATACAATTAACATATGTAATTTTCTACTAGTTTGTTAGCCATGACTTCACTTTCCATTGTTCCAACCACATTGATGTTCTCTCATGTATTGCCCAACTTTCTATTTGCTATTCCAATCCCCTTAGTAGGTCAAGGGTTCGATACGAAGAAATGACAGAGTTTCCAATCCTTTTGATGATAAAAGTTTGAAGAAAACCTAGAGCAATGAAGTTGTTGATGGAGCATGTACATAGACATGGAAACAATGTTGAGAATTCAAGAATGGTGTTAAGGATGGTTTCTCTAACCATGGTGGTACTTTGAACAATTACTATGCATGCTTTCAATATGTAAAGAGAGATGAGGACTTTCATGTGCTAGTGAAACACCTTTCTCACCACTTGCAATGTTACAAGAGAATATCTCATGAATGGCTCCTCAAAGATTGGCTATGTTTGGAATTTACACTTAGGGTGTTTGAAAATTCCATTGTTGTGAACTACAATACAATGTTTGGGGAAAATAGATATTTTAGGTGTATATCAACATTTATATCAAAGGATAAAGTATCCTATTAAGGAACTTAAATTGTTTTGGTTTGTTGGACATGTGTTTAGTTCCTATGATGACAAAGGGGAATCAAACTCTAATAAGTCGAAAACCTTCTCTCTCTCTCTCTCAAACACACACACACACACATGCGCAAGGGCTATTTAACAGTCAGGGATTGAAACCTACAATATTTGAAAAGTGATCTCCGATCCCAACCACTAAGCCATGATGTTTTATAATTTTACTTGAAACAGATGGGAGAAAATCCATAAAATAACACTTTGATTTTTATAGGATAATTATTATGAACTATCGTTTTTTTAAGGCAAGCAATGATTCAACTCAGGTTGAAGGTTGTTTCCTTATCGATAAAAGTATCTCTTTATGTAAATTTTGAACAACGATTAAATATGGTCGTTTTGGTTGTTGCAATGCTTCAAACAACTATTATTGATTACATTGACGTCGTGTGTTTCATTATCACTAATTACCATGTCTTCAAGCTTGGGAAACTTCCAATGATTCCTTCACTTATTTTTATGATTGCTCAATTTTTTATTCATGTTTAAAAATAAACTCGAAAGACCTTCATCACCAAAAATCTTGGAATGCCTCGTGATGTTGCAAGAACTTTATTATGAAAGGGATGCATAACTATGGATGGTCAAGAGGAAAATGCCTTTAAAACATTCATTGGAAGAGCTTATATTGGATATTCTTACCTAATTTCAAGAAAATCATGTTCCAATATATTGCTATTGTCATCACTGAGGTTTGAAAGTCTAGGAGGAAGGTGGTTATCCAACACGATTTCTCATAGGAGATTCTTGACAAACATCGGTTTTTCCATTGCAAGTTGGAAAGCATGGACTTAATGGTTCACATGCCCATTCCTCTGAGTTGAGGCTCTAGACAGAAATTGCCGACACACTCTTCAACCTCATTGCTAGAAATTACTAACACACTCTTTAACCTCATTGCTAGAGAGTAAATCTAACCACAACCGTGCACCAACCTACTCATCATACATATTATAGTTCAAATTTGTTGCCATCCTTCATTCAAATGGTTATGTTACTCTCCGAATAAGGGAATCTCGATTTATGCACCAAAATCTAGCTATCTATAATAATTAGGCCATCGTTCTACATAATGCAA
Source organism: Pseudotsuga menziesii (assembly GCA_001517045.1). Taxonomy (NCBI): domain Eukaryota; kingdom Viridiplantae; phylum Streptophyta; class Pinopsida; order Pinales; family Pinaceae; genus Pseudotsuga; species Pseudotsuga menziesii. The sequence goes on along the minus strand of LPNX010650912.1, from coordinate 77,420 downwards.
AGGGATTCCTAGAATCTATATTAAATTTGAACAAATCACATTTTTTATGACATCCTTTGGACCATCAAAGGAACTTATTAGTAAAATTCAAAATTCCATACAACCATCATCTACGAAATGGATCAATAACCTAACTTACATGAAAGGGAAGGGAATGCTTTCATTATAGACTCACCATAATTTAAGGATGGGCACAATTTAGATATACATGAATAAGTGCACATGTGAAGGATGAAGGAAAAGTTGGAATTATGAATGGTAGGTAAAGGGAAATATTTAGGGAATGCCCCATGAAGATTCATCAACAGTAACTCTATTGAAATATTAACAATCATTCATCACATTCATAAGCATTCTACATAACCAATGTAGTCATTCCTAAGCAATACATTGCATAAACAAGAATAACATAGAATACTTATCTTGGATGATGGAGCTGTCCTGCAACTAGCTATGTGGCTGCAACGTTCCACCCAACCATAGGCCAGTTGTGTTCATCAATCTCTCAACACAACTGCCATGCTCGAGCTGGGCATGATTTCCATAAGGAACTAGGGAACAACAGACTCACACATAGCTAGATCATAACACACACAGTCAAGCCAACCTTCAGTTGGGTTTATCAGACACTCCAAGCAAGACAACTTTCACAATAAGGGCCAGCCAATCCAACTAGTTGATGGGTTTATGACTGTCCACAATCAAGCCATCACATTAATGCTGGGTTTATCAGGCTCACTCAGCCAAGCCATCACATTAATGCTGGGTTTATCAGGCTCACTCAGCCAAGCCATCATACAGTTGGATTTATCAAACTGTCCAACCATGGATTACTCTCAAGGCCAAAATGCACAACAGGACATAGCCAAGCCAACTACCAATTGGGCTTATCAGGTCGCTCAGCCAAGCCAACGCACAATTGGGTTTATCATACTGTTCACAGTTAAGGCAATCTATCTTTGGGTTTATCAGGTTGCTAATGCAATGGAAAGGAAGAACTTCTAAGCTAGTGAGCTCATCTAAAGAGCTAAGGACACCTCCACAAGATCTATATGGCTTGGCATCTATGTTTCCTACACACCCAATACAAGGAAGTGTCATCTTCTCTGCTCCACAGTCGCTCGGGATACACCTTCCCTTCCAATGCTCTCCGAGATGTGCAGAGCAGATTCAACAGCCACTCTTATCTTATTGTGAGGTTCCACACTAGGTTTATCAAGCACATTCTACGTCTCTTCCCTAAGTCTTGCATATAGTTCAGATCCAAACCAGGGTGCACAACAGAACAAACCACAGGGAAAACATAGCAACACAGACTTCACTCTGTAACACAGAAAAATAGGTTTGCAGACCACTCTGTAACACAATGTATATGGACTAAACAACTCCAAACAGTGAACCACACTACATGACCATGAATAGAGACCTTCCTCGTGACTTAGGAGAATGAACAATGCGCGAGTGATCGAATGGTGTCATCCCCCAGTGAGGAACAACAACAAAACCCTTTTGTGACTGAGGGAAAGGACGAACTAGCACACATCACATGCTTACTTGCGTCAGAAGCAAGAATGCGGCTTCCCAGACTGCAAACTTGCAGGTTTTCTCAAACACACAATCAGACTGCCATGCTTTTCTCTTCCTAAGGCATTATGCCTCAACCAACATCTGGAAGAAATGAATGATTGGGGATAGAGGACAAAAGGTAGCTAAGGTTCATGGGTTTCCCCATTGACATCTGGTCACACCCTATTGGCTCAGGGGTTTGACTAACTCCCCTTCCTATTCCTTGTGAAATCATGCCCTCATCTCTTTCACGTTGTAGTCCCATAGCTAGTTGTGGTATTTTATCAAATTGTGTATTTACATGATACATCAAAATATACAGTGTCTGACTCAACACCATAACCATAGGTATCGACCTTGATCACCTATGAAAAAAACACCAATCAATGGCAGGGAATTGGCCATTGAGCTCCTTGCCATGATTCTAATGCAATATATACATCATGTACAATTTCAATACCATGGGGTCAAAACCGGTGTATTACATTTCCTATCAATTCCTGGTTGAAAAACATTTGGCTGTGGTGGACTAATGGTGGCATAAGGAACTTTGGACATTGAACTTCCCACTTAAGATCAAATTCTTCACTTGGCTTTACATTAATAATAAAGTTAATACTTCGGATATTTTACAGGTTAAAGGGCGGATTAGCCCAAATTTTTGACATCTTTGTGCCGTGGAGACCGAATCTATGGATCAGTTATTCAGAAAATGTTCATTTGGGAAAGTTGTTTATCATGTTGTTGCTTCACATTTTGGTTTGTCACTTCCATGGGATGATTGTTCTTTGTTGGTTTTTCTGAACAATCGGGTGAGGATGGGGACTAAGCCCTTATACCTCCCTTTTTTTTAATTGGTTTATTTGGAAAGCCTAGCAACGTTGTGATCTTTCAAGACTTGAGACACCAGGTTCATTTTGTAAACTTGGGTGTTCTACAGCTCATTTCGGATTTCCTTGAACTTGTTAGGGTGAAGAAGACACGAAATATTAGGAATGCCCCTGAGGTGTCTACGGCTATGGGTTTCTTGAATGGTGTAACGCAATCTGGTATTGGTGGTGCTAGTATGGTACTATTTTTCAGTAAGTCACATTATTTTCATCTTATGTTGTATTGTCGTCCTAGTATGAATACCAAAGCTAAGCTAATTTCCATTTTGGGACTAATCTTTGTTTCATCGGTCATGGGTCTTCCACATCTTAGAGTCTTTGGATACTCTAGGATTATCATCGACTAGGTTAACAAAGTGGCCAACTTGCAGTTATTAGAGCTGGAACACTGATGTGCTCGTACTTTGGCACTCAAGGGCACCTTCCATTACACTGATTATTAGTGTATCTTTAGAGAACACAATGAGCAAGCGGATGGCTTGACCAAGGAGGCACTTCAGATCAGTATGGGACTTTTATGGCTATCAAAATTTATAGATGGGGAATTGGTTTCCTCCTCCACTCTTAATATTTTTTACTCTTGACTAAATATACTTGGGCTTCATTGGCAATGGGTGGATTATGGCTTGATATTTTGTTGACTGTGTGCTAGATTGAGAATCTAGCTACTTTCATACAATGTCCATCCATGTTTTAATTATCTCTTGTATGTCATGGTTTCATAGGAGGTCAGATTACATAGAAGAGGTAATCATAGTTGAGAGGCTTTTGTAGATTTGGTAGTCTTTCTATGATAAATTATTGTCTGTCTAATGGGTGAGAACAATGAATTGATGAAAATGTCAAACTTGTGCCTTTCAGTGATGTAACATGTTTCTTTAATATAAAAGAAATGACTTTTTCTGCTTGAAAAAAAAAGGTTTTCCAAGCTCACTATAGTTTTGGCAAATTAGGAGGTTATAAAGGTTTGTATTGTAGCAAATATATAGAAAAAGACATAACATTTTAGTTGTTAGCTTAGCACCCAACTTTTTAGCTTTTAGTTTAGGTCAAAATTGTATATATATATAATGTTAGGAACACATGCCCCACATATATTCTTGGTGAAATAAAGTCATTTAATTTATTATGTTCTTTTAAATTACAAAATATTTTTTATATTAATTAAAAATCACATATTTTCGTGTTTATAAAATTAGAAAATCTAATTAGTATGTTTTGCCATATAACTTTAATTTTTATATTTACATGTCTTATATAACTTTAACTTTTATATTTACATGTTTTAAAAATACTTTAAAATGTTGATTAATGTTTTTGAAAATGAAAATGGATAAATGGTATAATAAATTTTAAACCTAATTAAGATTTAAATTTCATCATTGATTACTATTAGTGTTAAGTTTGTTGAATAAGTATATTGTTTTTTTAATAAAGAGTAAATTATGAAAACATATATATATGAAAAAAAAATTAATGTAAAATTTTGTATTTTTTTTCAATACAACAATATAGTTATTACAATTACAATATGTTACTTTAAAATGGCGTTAGCTAACAGTTCTATGTTTTGCGTTTTTCAAAAGATTTTAAAAATGATTTATGGTAAATTTTGACCTAAAAATCTAAGTAAACATAATCTAAAACTCAAAACTCATTTAATCTACACCTTTAAAAATATATTTTAAACCTATAAAATAATACTTTAATTTACACTAACCCAAATTATATATATATTCCGGAGAAAATAAACCTTTATTCTTTTGAATAATTATGGACCACTCCTGAGGAGTGTACAATTCTGCCTTATGGATTAAGGCTTACACAAAATCACCATTAAGGGTGTACATCTCTGCCTTATGAGGCCTACATAAAATAAAAAAACAATGATGCACCCAAAGAGCTAGCAATTTTTAGCACCGTATTACAAAAAGAACAATGCTGCACCAAAAGAGCTTGCACTTCATCATTATCTGTCATCCAAAACTGGTACTATGTTCCTTCATAGCGGAATGTGAAACATGATGGAATCACCTTCTTTAAGGATCTCGCCCTCGATTATCCCTGGTTGAATGGCTAAAGCCTGCTTTGATAGTGTATCTACTTCCATGTTGAATTCCCTATATACATGGTTGAACCTAAGAGATGTAAAGAAAGGTTGCATTGATCGGATTGCTCTCATCAGATTTTGTAAGTGAGGGGCTCGAATGTTGTTTCTTTCTTGTGCCCATTCTATCACTATTTTAGAATCCCCATGTATATTCAGCTTGGCAATTTGTTTGTCTTTAGCAATCTTTAGGGTGGCCCAAAGAGCCATGAGCTCTGCTTTGCTATTGGTGGCTCGACCCATGCCGAGTTTGAATGATATTTTTTTTATTCAAAGATGTATATGACCCCACCTGCCCCTCAAATGGCGGGTTCTCCCTCGCTGGCGCCATCAAAAAAATCCCATGGGGTACTTCTGTCAATAACCGGGGCTATTGCCACTCTACATTTTCCAGCTTTGATAATTGTTTGATGTTCCTGAACTTTCTGCAATAGTAGGGCTGAGGTGATGTTAATGGGAGTCCATGTGTTCTTTAAGATTACTCTTTTACAGGCTTCCCAAATTGTAAAAACATAAAGCATAAGGAAAGCACTGAATTCGCATACCACTTTGTTGTCCCACCAATGTTTGGTATTCTACTCCCAAGAATCTTCCATTTTGATCACTCTTCCCTGACTGAGGGTTCTAGTTACTTCCATCCATACTTTACCTGCATAAGTACAAGTACTGAATAAATGGGAAGTGAGTTCATCATCTTTTTTGCTTAAAAATGCAGATCCCTGGTCCTTGAAAGCCTCTTTTTCATAGATTTTCCCACGTCAAAAGTTTGTTATTAATTGCCAACCAGAATGTGAGAATGGTTTTTAATGGGCTGTTGCACTCCCACGGGCCCTTCCACCACCAAGATTTCTCTCCATTATATTGTTCCATTATAGCAACTTCATACCCTTTTTTGCTGTGAAGTCTCTGTCTTCTGCATTTCTTGTCCATATGAGTTTATCCTAAGTTTATGCTACCTAAAACTTTTCCTAACTTTCTAGATTCCTGAACCACTGCTAATATGTCCTTCTTGATCAAATCATAGAACCCTAGAAAAAACTCTAGGGTGAACCCATCTGGGCCAGGAATCTTCCCTTTCTGGAAAGAGTGTAACACCTGCTTTATCACTTCCTCTACGATGTCTTTAGTTAGATCATCATTCATCTCCTCTGTTATAGCTCTTGGGAACAATTCGAGAACTTCTAACATCTCACCTATTGGGCACCCTGTAGGTTCTTTGAACAACTCTTGAAAATGATCTACAACAACCTTTGTTTTTTCTTCGAAGGCTTTGGCCCAAGTTCCTTGTGAAGACCTAACCTCATGGATAGTGTTGATACTTTTCCTATGAGAGGCATATCTGTGGAAAAACTTCGTGTTTTGATCCCCTTCAACCAGCCACATAGCTCTGCTTTTCAGCCTCCATTTTTTTTCTTCCTATAAGAGGAGTCCATCTTTCCTCGCCTCTAGTCTTTAAGCTCTTCTAATTCCTTCCTGTTAAAGACTCCTTCTCTGTTGTTTTCAAATAACTCCTTTATTTGCACTTTTGTCTTCTTTAAATATTCTTGTTGCCTCCTCCTATACTTCTCATCCCAGTTCTTGGAAATCTTCTTTACTCTTTCCAAATTTTCCATAAATTGTTGCATCTAAGAGTGGTTTGGTGTGTTTGCTAGGGGCACCCAAGCTTCTGAAATGAGATTATGGTACTTCTGCTCTTCTAACTACTAGGGTTTGAACTTGAATGGAGCAGGAGGTTTTACTTCAGGGGTTTTGATTGAGAGGAATATAGGGAAACAATCTGAGTTTCCTCCTGTTTCTACTGAAGCTTTTAGAATGAGATCATTGCTTATTAAGTTTTCCAAGACCAAGAACTTGTCCAATATTTTCAAGACTTCCTGATCCCCACTCCTTTTGTTTCTCCATGTGGGCATGATTTTTAAGGGGGATAAATCCACCAATCCCTTTTGTTCAAACATCTGGCTGAAAAAAGGCCCCATAGAGTCTGCTCTGGCGTTCTTCGCCCAGACTTCGTTGCTGGACAGGGTTAGATTTAGGTCTCCTCCCAATATCAGGTTTTGGAATTCTAGAGCTCCTGAATCTTTCATCTTCTCCCAAAAATATTTTATGTCATAGAAAGGGCCATCAACATTCAAGATCATTAACTTTCTCCCCGTCTCACTATCTTCCAGTTCTGTTTCCATAGTTGTTTCAAATATCTGTACATAAATCATTTTTTGGGTTGGGCTCCAGGTTGTTAGGGTTTCTCCTGAGTGGCCATCTACATCGCTGCTCGTCATTTCCCAATCCTTTATGCACTCTTTGACCATTTCTTCAGCCTTATTCCCTTCTGTCATAGTCTCTTGTATTAATAGTACCGTAGGCCCTCATAGTGGTTATGAGCCGTTTCAAGGTGACTTTCTTGGTACCTCCCCTAACCCTCTGATGTTTATGGATAGGATTTTCATTTAATAGTGCCTCCTAGGCCTAATTCTCTAAGCGCCCTTGAAATTGTACCTTGTTTACCTTGTTTAATCTCTAAAATCGCTTGCTTTTGAGCTTTTGAGAGGAGGGATTTTCTGCCCATCTGGGGCTTCGGTTCTGTATTTAGGGCTAATCCTCCTATTGAAATATAACCATCCTCCTTTCCTTTAGTAGCCCTAGGTCTCAGGTTGTCTTCCTTTCTCACCTCTCTTATCATCTCCTTACAAAGAGCATTCTTGTGTTTATCTTTAGTGGGCGAATCATTATTAACATAATCATGATTAAAATTAACCACTGGAAAATAGTTGTTACCTTTGGATTCCGTTGAAGATGGTCGTGACCCGCTGGCGCCTAGGTTGTTTTGACCGCCTTTCGTGATTCCCACACGTTCGTTGATGTGTCCTTCATCCTCTGTTCCGGTCGCTATCAACAGTTCCTGAGGATCTTTTTTGGACTCAATTTCACTCTTGCCACCTTCTATCGGGCCTCCGACTTCCTGTCGCTGACTGCTTTCTTCTCCACCTTTTCAAACTTCCTCCCTTACTAGATCTATGCTTTGTTTGTTTCGGGCCATATTTTCGTTGGAATGGTTGTCCTGGACTCCCTCAACCTTGTTTGGATCTACGTTTTCTTCCACGTATTTCAAGGACTCTGCTTTCGCTTCTTCATTGTACTCTTTCTGCTGATCCATACCTTCCGATACTGTCCTCTCTTTGCCCTATGTGGACAATTCCTTAGTAGATGACCAGCCTCTCTACACCCATAACAATGAAATGGGATTTTCTAGTAATTTAGGGTTGTTTCCATTGGCTTCCATGCATATTTATCAAAACTTCCTCATACAACCCGTCCTTGAGATCCAACTCCACTAGAACTCTCGCGCATCGTCGATCCACTTTGGTTTCCCAGTTTGGTTCTAAGGCCACAAAATTACCTATCTTATTGCCAATTGCTCTCAAGCACTCCTCCTCCCAAAACATCATAGGTAAGCCAGGCATAATCACCCATACTTGCTGAATATTGAAGGGTTCTTTTGTCGCATCAAAGTCAATTCTCCACTTATGCAGGATTAAGCCTGATGGCTCCCATCTCTAGCTTCTGTCTAATAGTTTTTTCTCGTCCTCTTCATGGTGTAATTTCATCAAGAACCATCCTATTGGAAGGATGTGGAATTCAATACTGTACCTGAGCTTGCCTTCCCAATTCTTCTGAACCCAATTCCTCATTGCCTCACATCCCGGGTATTTACCGCAAAAACGCCCCACAAGAGCGTGCTTTAGATAATCCGGGATTTCACCAAGGTTAATTTCTCTTCCAACTGTTAGTTCCGCATTGTCTTTTCTCGACCTTACCCCCTTTGTTTTGCGTGGTAACCTTTTGCTGTAGCAATGATTTCCTGGAATGGTTTCACTTGGGGCGCTCATTAAATTTCGTGACTTGGATTGCTATGACATACTACGAGTTTCTTATGTCATTATGAATCTTTGTGCCTTCGAGTGTGAACACTGACCTCCCATGTCCTCAACCTGCGTCTCCTCCTTTCTTTGTCAGTTCCTGAAATCATCTTCTGAACAGAATACAGAGGTCTCCCAATCATCTCGGGTGTAGTCGACCTCGGCGAGCTGCATCTTGGAGCTTTCTTGGCTTTCCTTTTACCCGTTTGCTACTTCGCCTTCGTCCTTTGATCCTCCATCACACGAATAAACTTCAAAAGATCTTCAAAAATGAGGAAAAGCCCTCTTCTGCTATCTCGCTCCCGCTCCCTTCGGTTTCCTTCTACTACTCCCTTCGCTCCTCCCGCAGAGCTCCATGATTCCCCAACTTCATATTATATATATATATAAAAGAAATCAAATGATAAAGAAAAAGTTAGTATCTAATTAAAAATGATACTATTATTTAAGTTAATTTTTTTAAATAATTTATTTATGTAACAAAAATATTTTATTTTGAGATAAAGTAAGTTTTATTATGATCTAAGATTTATGTATGTTGAAAGCTATGTTTTAAATTTGATTTATATAAAAATAAAATAAAACAAAATTTTAAATAACTAAAACAAGAATAAAGGTTTATGAGTTTTAAAGTGAAAGAGGGCTTTGTACTATTCTTAAAACTTAAATAGGAGATGAAAGAATATAATATATGTGACATAATAAATGCTTTATTCAAAATAAAAATCATTTTCTTATTAAATATTTTACATACACTTGCATTAAAACACATTAACTCAATTATGATGAACAAAAAATACTTTTCTTGAAGCTTTTTAAGTGTAATTTTATTTAATCAAGTGATTTTTTTTAATTCTATAAACCAAAATGTTTTCATTAAATATTAATTATTATAATTTTATAATACTTTTTAAATAAAAAATATAAAAACATTATATTTCTTCATATTTACTCTTTTTATATAATTGGGAGTTTTAAATTATACTCTTTATATAATTGGGAGTTTCAAATTATCTTGTTATGATTTATGGTTAATGTTCACTGAGACCAAAATTGGTCTATCCAATCTAAAGAAGCAAATTATTTAGATTGTTTGAAAATTCTATTCCTATGCTCAAAGAGCTTGGAGAGAGCCTCTCAAGCTCACTGTAATTTTGACATGTTAAAAGGCTAGGAAGGTCGAAATTGTAACAAAGATTATGAAAGTGAGATCTAATGTGGGTGTATGTAGGGCACTCTAAGAGGAAGTGATTTTCATCCTCAATGATCATATTCTCACAGAGATGGCAGATCCTTTCCGCCCATGGAGTTTTAGGAATTGTCCAACGACCTGTTTCACTATGGAGCTCATGAGAGTTCGTTCTTACCTTGGTTATATTGATTTTTTTCTTTTAACTAGAGTTTCGATTATCATTTAGCATGTAGTTCATGGATAGAAACTTTTCTTTTGGTATATGTACTTTATGATGTTTTTAGTAAGAGATTTATGGTATATATAATTTTTTGTTTTAGAGTTTTATGTTTGGGTAACGATGTAAATATTTTTTTTATTTTTTTTAAGTTTAAAAAATTAAATTAAATAAATTAAATAAATTTAAATTAAATTTCAATACCTATAAAATTATAAATTTCAATACCTATAAAATTATAAATTTTAATAATATCTTTATTAAATTTAAAAAATAATATAAAATTATTATATTTAGAAAATTTTCATAAATATTAATAAGAATTTTTAAAAAATTACATCCATTAACTTATTAACTTATTTATGTTTATTATATAATATAAAAAAATCCTTAATAGTCTTGGGGCTATTAAGGATATGAAGGCCCCTCATTCAAACGAGAGTTATGAGACTCTGTGTTTTGGGGATGATGTAGTCCTTTTTAGTAGTAGCATTTCTAGTGGAGCTCTATGGGTTGGACTTGATATTGATATAGATTCATGTTTGTTATTTGGGTTTGAGTTCTCTTGGTTTGGATGAGTCGACTGTTTCTTTGAACTTAAGCTAATGTTTATATATGCTTGCTGCAGATAATGTTTATAGTGATGCTTTTAAGCTATGTTTGCAGCAGTCCATTAGTCTTGCTAAGTTTTTTTATCAATTCTTCATCTCATGCGCATGATGTGGGTTTTGTGGTTACATCAGAGTTTGGAGTGTCTTCCAATTTAGGCCATGGTGGTTTATTATTTGGGGTTGATGGCTTTTCCCAACATTTATTTTCTTGACTATATGTGCCCATATCGTGTAATGGCTATTCTGGGCAGTAGTTCTCTTAAGGGAGTTGATGCGCCTATCGAAGATGTCTTCAACTCTCCTAGGCAGGTAGCCTAGGAGCATTGAATACTCTCTGGTTTATACATCTTCCTCATGTTTTTTGGTTTATGGAACTAATATGGCTATGACTCCTCTTGAGGACTCACATAATGGGGAGGTTGTTGATGATTATGTTGTGGAATAAACTCCCATAATTCCTTTAAATACTTTATTGAACTCTCATTATGGACAAAAGCATGGATTTGTTACTGATCCTCAACAATACTTTCTAACACTTAGGAATCCTTTTCGCTTTGGATTAGTGGATGAGATTCATGGAGGTCTCTTGCAGAGCCACTCTCCCAAATGCACTTACAAGCTAAGGGGTTGTAAATATGCACTAGCTCATGCGAGGGAACACACGATCTTGGATGTTCATGTAGATTGTCAACAAACTATTAAGGGGTCCGTTAGAGCAAGGCAATTTCGTGCTCTGCCCATTTGATGTCAATTTCTAAGTTCTTTTATAGGGGCTTGGCGCTACCCTTAATGAATTGGCCCTTTCTAGATAGTTGTGGCTCTTTTTTTTCTATGTGTCAAGATCCAAAGTCTTGGCGCTATTGAGGTTATTATTTTGAGAAAGGATCAAGATTGTGGATTAATTTTTTGGATATGTTATGTGGAGGTTTAAGACTCTAAAAACTTGTCTTTAGTGTTAACTTCAGGGAGATGTTCGAAGTTTCTTCTCATTTTGGTTTTGTATGCTCCCAACAATATGATACGGTTGTTGTTTTTTATTTAAAGATTTTGCTTGAGTGAAAGTAGTTTTATTTTAATATAATGAAACTAGGATTGGTGGCTCAGGGAATGACATCCTACATTTTCAAGTAGTGGAGGACTTTTAGTACCAAGGGATTATCTATTTGTATCAGATCCATGACCCTATAAACTCCACTTATGCTTCTCAAGAATGGCTTTCCATTGATTACCTGGTCATTGCTAGAAGGGATTTTATTATCGCATGGGGAGCATATGTTCATGCATTAAACACGTCTTATATTTGCCTCTCTGATAGAATGGATGAACTCCTAGGTCAAAGAATCTTGAAGGTGGGGTCCATACACCTAAGATTGACTACTAGGTCTTGAGATCCTATCAAGCTCCACTAAATCCAAGATGGTGGCATTTTGTCATATGAATGATTAAGTGCCCATTAAAATGCAAACTTTTCCTCTTACTGGTCTTATCTAATCACATTCCTGTATGGGATTTTCTCATGAAGAAAATTTGGGAGGGACCTAGACGATGCCCCCTCTTAGTCATGCTTCAAATGAAAGCATTGACCATATGTTTTTGACTTGCAACTATACAAAACAACTCTAGAATCATCTATGTTATACAAGTCTAGAATCATCTATACTTGGTGTCGACTCAAAATAAGCTTTCTACTAGTATATGGCACTTCAAGGTTCCACTAAAGATAAAATGCTTTGTTTGGTTGGCGGCGAAAAATCGCATTTTGACCTAGGATAACCTCATAAAAAGAGGCTGGAATGGGCCCAACTGGTGCTGTTTATGTGCTAGGTATGAGGAGTCTATATTTCATATACTGGTGGATTGTTCCTTCACAAAAAGTGTTTTTGACGGGCTCTGTGCTTCTGTCAAGTGTGACACCTCGGCTTTTGGATGCTCCCTCCTGGAGATTATGTAGCTCTGGTTTAAAAAAAATTACAAGTTGTGTTATCTTCCTCTCTTTGTTTATTGGTGCATATAGAAAACTCACAACCAATGCATTTTTTATGATAGGGGGTATCACTCCACAACGCGGTCAACCAGGTTAAATACCTTATGCATTGTTTTCTAGTCCCGAAAAAAAAGATGAGGCTTAGAAACATTGGGCTAGCTCCTGTTTTAGCTTATCCATATGGTTTTTTTGATGGAGGTGCTGCAGATCGACCGTGAGGAGCAGGTATTGTCATTGCTATTAGCAGGGTTCACTCTTTCTAGTGCAAACTTGGCTGTGGCCTCAATACAAACACGAGAGCGGAGTTGCTGGCTCTTTGGGCCTTGCTAGTCTTGGCTTTAGATTGGGGTCTCCCATCTTTACATATCTTTGGTGATTCATTTGTGGTCATCAACTGGATGAACAACAAGGCTACCTTGTCTTCACTTGAGCTGGGCCATTGGTGTGAAAACATCAAAACCTTGATAGATAGATTTTTTTGTCTGGATGTCAGTGATGTCTACAGAGAGCACAATTAGAGCGTAGATGGATTATCCAAAGATGCCCTCTTGCTGGCCCCTGGCCACTGTTCTTTCTCTGAGATATATGAGGATATCATTATTGGGAATGGTGATTTACAACTCTTTTAGAGCTCAGTGCCGAAGCTCAGTCTCCCTTTATTTTGGGCACTTGTTTACTTTGAGTGTTTTTACATCTCATGAGTCTCTTTGTGATATATCTCGAGGACATCTTTGGATCAGTTCTCTGACTTCTCATTTGTGCTCTTCGTAGGCTACTACTGTGTCAATTAGGAAATTCTTGGGACTTTGCTTGTTTCTTGGCTGTATGTTGAGCCCAGTTCCTTTTTGGGCTTTGTTTTGCTCCTAGACCAGCTTGGTGTTATGGTGCCCATGTTTTTTGTCAGCTTCCTTTGCTGTAGCATTGAAGTGAACCTCTCAATAAAGAGTGCAATGTAAAAATGCCCTTTGATTCATTACTGGGTTTTTTTTCTTTTGAAAAAAATAAAAAACTTCCCTTAAAAATAAAAAGCTTCTCTTTTAAATGGATCTAGAAAAATATTTCAAAAGCTTTCTTTAATTGGTGCAATACTCCAGCCTTTAAAACTTTACCTCTCTACCTGTTTTTATTATTTGGAGCATCTATAACACTAAGAATCTTTTTATCTTTTAAGTATAGGGTGACCTCCCCTTTCATATGTGCGTCGGAGGGCCTTACTATTTTCAGCTTGTGTCCTCGTGTCACATCTTCTTAGAGTATTCGTCGACAAAAGACGGTATATATTGATCAATCTTGGCTCTTTTTTGAAAATTGGAATTTATTTTCTCGAAAAAACTATTTTTTTATTTCATGGCTATGAAAAGGAATGATGTCATCTATCGTCAACTTGGTGCATTTAATGATGGCGCGCAATACTTTGTTTTATGGATAAGAATGATGTCTAGACACGGAACCAGATAGCTTTTGACACGAAGACCCTACATTACGAATGTGGTCGTTGGGTAGTGGGTAGACAAGGGGTTTTTCCTGTCCACCTACCTCGGGAGGGCTGAGCTTATTCGGCATGTACGTTCATGCTGGATAAGCCACTTGGCGTGGGTCCCTACGTTTTCAGTTGACAGAAATTTTCAAAACTCGGCCCGCTCTTAGCAGCCTTGTCTGCCTCCGTTCTGCCACTGCCGTCCTGCTGCCACCGCCGCCAGCCGCTGGAGAACGTAAATAAATGCATTAACGTTTTCACCTACCATCTCCAGTTCGGATCGATAAGGTTTTGAAATTTAGATTTTGTTCTTTAACGGTCTAGATTGGGTATATATTTATCACAATCAGCGAGTAGCTTTTTATTTGCAGGCACAAGCTATTGTGCGTTTGGCAGGCCGTGGAAATCATATACCTCCTCCTCTGCCGCTTCCAAAGTCGAGGATGGCGCGTGTAACTGGGCAGTGAAGCTGGAGCAAATGAGCATGGAAATAAAATTTCTTGTCGCAGATCTCCAACAGGGAGGAGCATGAGCCTCCAATTCAAATCCCCCCATAGGCACCACTTCTTCGCTGGCTCAGCTTGGTGTCAACACCAAATTCGACGAGTGCTTTAGGGAGGACACGGTCCAGCAAGGTAAAAGAAAGCAACCTGTTTTTTTTCATGTTTTTCCTTTTTTCATCTGTTTGGGTTCGGGTTCGTCGTCATTGGATTTGGGTTTTCTGGTTCGTGAGTATTTAGATGGATCTACTATCTAGGAATTATTGTGAATATTTCATGATTCTTTCAGTTTGTTACTTAATTGTTCAATGGTTTATGTGGGTATCCTAGAATTTACAATTTGTATGCATAGTTTTAAAGACATTCACACACATTTGCAGAAGTAGCTTGCAAATCATAGTAGCAAGCAAAAAATTACAAAATTCAACAACTTTTAGAGCTTGAAACATAACAAGTGCTCATTTCATTAACACATTAGATATCAATGTAGAATACAGAGACATATACTTAGCTAGGTTCGCTCCTATGATTGTATAGCCAGGCCCTTAGATGAAACTATCAACAATTCGTTGATTTATGATTCGGTTTAGTAGCCTTTATCTCTCGACGCTTCTTATGCCTCTCTTCAAAGACTCTTATGTTTCATCTTCTAAGAAAATGCTAAGCTTTCCACAACGGAGCATAATTTCAGTGCAAATTAGTCCGAGGTCCATTTTATGCTATCTTATTTTATTCAAAAGGGGCTCAATTGTCATTAAAACACATTGAATCTTTTTTATTATTATTTTATATTTTCGATTTTGTGATACAATTTTGCCTTCATTGCTTATAAGGTTCTAATCATACTATCACTGTGTAAATTTCTGTTGGTGAGAGGTATGAAGACATTGTGCGACGACCTTTGGATCATGCTATGTAGATCACTTTTGGTGAGAGGTATTAAGAGCTTGTGCAACAACCATTATTCATTGCCAAAGATAAAGGCTTAAACAATATTTCAAAATAAGCCCTCAATTAAACTATTTGCAAATGTCTGTGTAGAGAAGCACTTAGTATGGAATGGAGTTCTCTGATTTTCAATCTCAAAACAAGTTATTTCACAGAATAGGGCATGGACTGTACTTTATGTGGTAAAATATCTGAAATTTTTGTCAATAAACTTTCACTGTGAGTAAATTAGTTTTGCTGTAAATTTTTACTCCAGGTAAATTAGTTTTTGCTATGAATGTTGACTAGTAATTAGAATTCACATGTATCAACGTGCTTGCTTTATTGATCTTGGTTGTAGTGTTTATGAGAAATCTCCATGCTAGATTTTTCTAAGTTTCAATTGGTTGTAGTATTTATGAAAAACTTCCATGCTATATTTTCTAAGTTTCAATTGGTTATAGTATTTATGAGAAATCTCCATGCTATATTTTTCCAAGTTTCAATTTCTCTAGAGATTTGGAGGTTCAATCTCTAAGAGATTTGAAATATATGGGGAGTTTTGGGGTTAGCTTATTATTGTTAAATAGTTATATGATGGATTATCTCCTTAAATTTTGTCATAAAAATAAGGCTACTTAAATGGATTTAAAAACATTGTTTTAAAATATATAAGAAAAAAATATTAACAAACATTAATTTACATAAAAAGTAAAATAAAGAAACTTTAAAACTATAACGATCATCAAATTTTATTGCACAGATTAGTAGAATTTGAAATGCCCACTCCATAATGGAATGGATAAACTCAGGTTGGGGCTCACATTATGTTAGCTCCTTCCTTCGTTTTTCTGTTTATTTTTTTTTAATATCCCTAGCCAACAACGTAGGCAGGTAAAAAAACAAAATACATTACTATTTTTACAATGTCTTTTCAATGGCTTGCTTTCATGCCACTGTTGGGCTTCTACTGGTGTATTTCTTCCTTAATTGAAAAATTGAAACTGAAAAATCCTACTACTAACTGCGATAGGCTATATTAGGGATAAGGTTCCCATACTTCCTATCTATAAGTAGGTATCCTTTCCTCAGAACATTACCTAGAACCATCCATTTGGCAAGCATTGAACCAAAGACATATTACTCTCGCCAACAAGGCCTATTGCTTATCACTTAGAGCGTGGTACCAGGGCATATTTATTCTCTATTTTGCCTCTTATAGCCTATATCGCCAACCAAGCAACGCAGGAGAAAAACTATTGAATCAATTATAGCAGGAAATATATTTATTCTTGGGCCGGGAAAGCAATAGATAAGAAAGCAAGCGTTCATTGGGCAGAAGATAAGAGTAAAAGCTATAAGCCATCATGAAGCCATCATGAGTACAAGCTCACTAGTGCAAGCCATGAATCAATAATTTTATAAAACCCATGAATCAAGAAAAAGATCCACCTCACCAAGTTGTGGGTAAATTTAAGTCCCTACTCAAATAGGAAGGATGGCTCCCATAAAATAGGCGGTGATAACCCCAAAAAAAAGCATCATATTTATTATAAGATGCTATAGAATCAATCTCGCCAGCCTAGTAGGTATAGCAGTTTCTTGTTATTTTAATGAATCAAAGGTAATTTGGTACATCATCAAGCAATATATCAAATCCTCCAAAAGGTTTATCTGAACAGTAATGCTTGGCAGCTAATGTAACTATTCTCACACAAAAAACTAAACTATCAGTACCTAAATATCAAATACATAAAAGCAAAAACTTAAAAGCTCTATTGGTTAAGGTTGGGCTCTTGTTTATCCTCTTGGGCTCTATTTCCCACTCTGGCGTGTCCCCAAAGAGATTTAGGTCATCAAATTTTATTGCACAGACTAGTAGAAGTGATTTGATGTTAATAAGATTCTAGTAAATATTGTTCTCTTCTCTATTTGAGAAAAGGGTTACAAGGGCTTTGGGGGCTTTATGTGGTATTTGTTTTGGCTCCTGGCTGCTGTCATTAGATATGGAGGGTTTTATACAACCAAAAAAGGCCTGTGATTGGTCTATCAAAGGGAGAATTTATCCCATTTTCATATTTATCATGTTGCATTTTACATGTATTTTGTAATCGATTTTATAGCATGCAGATATTATTCCGTGCAGAGGCTTTTGTTGCACTAGAAAGCAAAGAAAGCTTTATCCGGTTTTCATATTTATTAAGTTGCATTTTACAATGTACTTATAATCGGTTTTATAGCATGCAAAGGTTACCTTGGGCATTGGCTAGTACTAAACGCCATGGTTGCCGACTGGCCATTTTAGAATGTAGGTTATTCTCTTGAAAGCAATTTCTTTTTAAATTTTTTTTTTCAAATGTTAAATGAATAGGGCTTCCCAATTATTCAATTTGTGAATTATTGAATGTTAAAGTTAAGTTATTCTATCGAAACGGTGTTTTTTTCCACCAAGTTGTATGTTGTTTAATGAGTTAACAAAATGTAATGATAAAAGAACTGCTTGGTTAATCACATAAAAATATGATGATTTATAGTCTATCATTTATATGGGTTCAATTTATTTATTTATTTGTTCGCAGGTCTTTAAGTAAACCAAGAAACTTAATTTGGTATAAAATCCTCCACATGAGGTCACAAAACATAAATTAGTTAGGTAGGATTGATTGGGCTAGGCATTCATTAATGCCCTCCAATCTACTTTCATTAGGTATATTTTGAAACATAGCATTGTTGACTTATAGGGTGCTTTATAAATCCTGCTATAAGCAAGTGTTAAAAGAAAACCCGGATCAGAAGTGCGCCATGCCCAAAGAGGTTAAAGCCGAGGTATAGTTGCCTTGCTCTCCCCTACGAGTCACCCAACTCGTTGTAGGGAGATGACACTATACCGTACAGGCCGAACCACTGATCCACACTTGACGCAAGGTATCTTAGTGGCCAAACTTAGGAAATCACCAAGGAGCACTTGTGGGTGCAATTGACTCCTGAAGTCAGCTATTGTCATTGGGAGGTGTTGCCAAGTCTTCTAGATTGGAACATTTGCCCCATCGCCAGTAGAACTGCCTCTTTGTTACCTTCACTAGTCAATTGGTGTGTGGACTCCATTGTCACCATCAATTGTGCTTTTGGAAGGCCCAGTTACATATCTGCGGAAAACGATAAGCTCTTTTAGGCATTTTACACTTTTTTTAATTTATAAATTCAAGCTACCTAACTCATAATTAAACATACCTACATTTTGTGACTCTTTCACTAAACCAACTTTGAACATATCACTCACTTGTTGCACCTTTTACACTTATTTTCCTTTATAACTACAAACTAACTAAGTGATAATTAAACATAGCCTACAATCTTGTGACTCTTTCACTAAACCAACTTTCCACATATCACGCACTATTTGCACCTTATTGCATTTTTTTTTGCTCACATGTTACATTATTTTGGATGCCTTCAGTCACTCATCTATTGCAATGTCCACACAAGAAAATGTCTTTTTTATTTAAACCCCTTCCTTTTTCTTTATTTAGACAAAATCATCATTTCATGAAATAATATGCTTCAATATTGACTTTATTGCAGTTTTCATATCCGCATAGCTGAAAATTTTCAGTTTTGAACTGATACCCTTTATGGCTGACAAAAAGTAGTAATCATTAAAGATGGAAATACATGCCAATCCTTGTTTCTTGCAACTAAATTAAACTAGAAATGTCAGGAGAAAGCATTTTAGGAGAATTATCCTCTGCTAACTTGCTAAAATCTTTTCTGGGTACCTTCGTCTTCCTCGAAATCTGTTGCTGTGAGCTTATGAACTCTCCTCCTCCAAAGGAGGAAAACCAAAATTATGCATATCAAAGCTGCAGCAATTCCAGTTGTGATTCTAATCACTATTCCTGTCTTACTTTTCTTAGACGTCGTGCCACCAACAGTGGGATTGAATTCTACACACATTGAAAAATCATATGACAATACAAGCTGAAACTGACAATGCATTTTTAGTTTCATGATAAAAATATATATATGACGGTCGATATAAGAATCATTTTACTGCAATATTTTGAACTTGGTGCAGTATGCCGTAGAAAACTCTTTTGTCAAGAACATTTTTATTTAATAAAACACAGTATCCTTTATCATTACCAGGCGTAACACTTATAGCTGATACTAATGGTCCATAGGTTCCTTGGAATGGAATATAGCAAGTTCCCTTTCCCACCCAGAAAAAATGAATTTCAAGGAAGTTTGTTGTCACGTTGGTCTTATTGAAAGATTTAACAACAGCTATATTTGAGCCTCTTGCCTCCTTTCGGATGTCAAAATCTGTTAATACTTTCTGCCCCTAAACATCAAGGTACATAATATTTACAATATTTAGTTACGATAATATAACATCATATAGCCAGGAACATTAACAAATAAAAAATATACATTTTCATTTTAGGTATGGTATGTTAATACATTTGCTACATGCAAAAGATCATAAATAATGTAAAGTGGACGTAAATAAAAATATTTTATTCTTTATCTGGGAGAGAATCAACAATAACACTTAAATATCAATCATACTTGAACATAAACATCAAAAATGCGTTTTCCAACACTCTTCCAGCTATTTGTATTTTCAAACCGTATCTCTGCAAACTGTAGTTTAACTGTATAAATTCCATTCTCAAGCCCTAAACCATAGTATCGAAGAGAGCTGGGAGATAAGCATGCTATCTGGTACAGTTCAAAGTCTAATGTATCTGTAAATTGAGATTGATTGATTGCTACATAAGTTGGATTGGAAGAGCCCATAAAACGTCTAGTATAGCTGACACCCCACTTCTGTGTATTGCTTACATAAAATGAGGTAGCATTGAGTATTTTGTTCTCCTGCTCATAAACAACTCGTGTAGCAGAAATCATTTGTGCGCCTCCACAATTTATAACAAAGCCAGAATCTAAAATGTGACGACTCAAAATGTGAGTTTTGTTGTTTTTCAAATAACAACACTGAAATGTGCAGCAATATGTCAAGAAGTTGATCTCCAAAATATAGATTCGAGTACTTGATAAAAATGCAATTAGGTCACTTTTAGCTCTACATATACATTTTAAATTCAAACATATACATCTGTGGATCACTCAGATAGTAAAAACTAACAAAAGAAAAGTTTTCACCAAACATTATCGAGCTTGAGCTAAAGCACCTCCCCATGGTTTTTTTACGGATTACCTTATTACTTTTACAAAAAGTTTTGTCCAGATTTTAAACTTACCCAAACTTTAAGGTCTTAAAAGTTTTGTCCAGATTTTTAAGTTCAACTCATAGAGTTGACAAATCAAAACATAAGAATTTTCTGGAATCACCTCATGTCCTCAATATCTGTCTGCTGAATCATTATAAGAAAGACATAGTGACTTCTACTACTTGCATTGAGCTGAATTTTCTCTTTCACTGATTACAGATCCTTGTTTTCACCTTTCAGATGGGTTCGAAATGGCACCAACTTCTAGCTCTTGAGGTGCAGGATCCTGAAAAAAAAACTTTTCTTCTTCTGATTTGAAATGGAATATGGTTGAAGGTAACTATGTTGCATGGATCAAATCAGACAGAGTTAAAGAGCTAGTTACCGGGGAGTGCAAAAACCCATTGTATCCAACAATCTTTCGAAAAAGTTACAGTAGTAAAACAGAAAAAGAAAAAGAAAATGATGGAAATCAAATGTGTAGAATTGACAGTACCTTAGAATATACAATGTGAGTTTTTCTTTGTTGTTCTCGGTTCTTGGAAATTGGTTGAGATAAAAGCATTATTTGCAGCAAGAAAAATTGAGGCTTTAATCTACTGTGAATTCTGAAGTGTTAATATCTTGTCGTTGCTTGTAGCTTTTGATGTACGTATGGGACAGATGACCATCGAGAGATTGACAAACTACCTATTGATATATCCAAAGTGCCTACACATGGTAAGGGGAGTCGTCCAGGTCGTAAGCATCTAAGATGTGGTTGTCTTTGTCATTTTAGCATCTGCATACTCAAGAAGGCCCCGGAACGCTGCCTAATCACTTATAGTGAGATGAATCATATAGACAATCAGGGTAAACCTTGCCATGGACAAGAGGTTGTTGATTTTGTAGGCACAAGGGCATACCATGCACCTCATATTAGCCAAGAACTATGTCAATGGGTAGAAATATGTTTGCTTTTGGGGATGTCTGCTGAATGTGTACATCAAAAACATCGTGAGTTAGTGCATGACAAAGTATCCTCTTTTCAAATAGAGTTTGATCGAAATGATTTTCTTTCACGTGATGACATTGGAAATATAGAGAGAAAATTGAAACATGCCCAATATATCTTTGACAAGATTGATGCCCAAAGTGTGCGTATATGGCAAGCTGCAAACCCTAATAAAGTGTTGTACTACTTTGAGTTTGACAAAACCGTAGAAGATGAGAGTCACACACCATTCATTGTAGGCATTCAACTACCATTACAGCTGGAATGGATGAGGAAATATGGCCATGATAGTATATTAGCAATGGACTCTACATTTGGAACAAATCGTTTTAAGGTATGTTTATATATCATGTATGTACTTTTTCTTCTGTCATTTGTTATTTATAATATGATTCAATCATGTAGTGATGTCATATTTATTTGTGTGCAGTTCCAACTTTATACATTATTGGCATTTGATTCCCAATATAATGGTGTTCCTGTGGCATGGGTCATCATGTCAAGATCTATGACCTCGGATATTTCCAAATGGATGGAAACACTACTTCTTAAAGTACGCATGGGTATGTTGGAATGGAAATTGAATGCATTCATGGTAGATGATGCAGCGACGGAGATTGGTGCAATTAGGTACATATAGCTAGTAGGGTGATTTTTTCCCCTTTTCTCGAAATAAAATGTTTCGCACAATATTAAAGACACATTATACAAATAGGAATATATTTTTAACACTGTGTAACATATTTATCCAATAGGGCGACATTTCAATGTGAAGTCTACTTATGCAATTGGCATGTCATAAGGGCATGGTTAAAAAATATTGTCATGAAAGTTAAGGATGACACCACAAGGCGGTCGATGTTTGAGCGTTTAGGTGACATTATGCACAACCACAAAAATGAAGATTCTGCTCTTGAGGAGGCCAATAGGTTTCTGAATGAATTCAAACAAGAAAATGCCTTTGTTGAGTACTTTCGAGCACGATGGTTGGACATAATAGGTTTGGGTTCATACTATAATATCTAGAGATTTTTCTTTAATGAATAGTCTATGGATAATCCTCAACTGCTATGCAATGTTTTCTATAGTTTTATATTTCACATATTTTTAGATTTCAAATTTCATGTTTTCACAATAAATTCAAATTTTTCTAGCTATTTTTGTCACTCTTATCCTATGTATTTAGCCTACTAGCATGTTCTATATTTATTAGCTTATGTTCTTTGATGTTTATCAGGAATGTGGGCAAAATGTTGCTGTACTTTAAAGCATGCTGGACAAGAAACAAATGGGGCTATCGAGTCATACCATTCACACTTGAAAAAAGTATTTTTAAGGTCAATACGATCAACTTCACATCGGTGAGTAGATTGGTTGGTGCATCAATTGATAACAGTGGTCCACATTTTTTATTGGTGGCGTGAATGCAGAAAGGAAAATGGTTTCCACAGAAATTTTAGAGTGGAGAAAATAGAAGCTCAGTCCTGGCTAAGAGCACAATAAATTCCAGATGATAACGTTACACTCCACCAGTCGGTCCTTCGATGGCATGGGTGCAAAGCCAACATGATGAGATGAAAAGATATATGGTATGGCAATCAGGTCCAAACTTTGCTATGTGCGATTGCAACTGGGCAAAAAATGGATATTTGTGCAAACATGTCATTAAGGTTACCATGATCAGGGACAAAAACATGTTGGAACAAGAAGAGCTAGAAATAAGAATCGATGAAACAACTTCATATCAGGTTATTTAAGTATTTCATAATGCATATTTAGATCATTAGCAATGTTTTATATCTTAAATAGTAATTGTTGTAGCCTAATATGTTGCAATGTTTTGTTACCAGATCGTCGAAAACGATGGTTTCGGAATTGCAAATGACTTGGATATTCCTGTCATGGTAGTCATTTCATAACTTGGTTCATTTATAGTTTTCTATTACTCTTTTACTGTTGTCATGAAATTTTCTTTATTTGTTTTCAGGTAAATAATAATGTTAATGATTCGATGGCTACTTCTAACAATGTAAATCGAAGTCATGATCAAGGAAGCGTATCGCAACGTATTCGAGACATTTTTGAGTCGATTATGCAGTTGCCTAGTGAAGAATCACATCTCCGCTTCCTAAAGAAACGCATGGAAGATGTTGCCAATGAGTTCAAAGCAACATTGGTATCAAGCAGTTTAGGGTTGGACCATCCTACTGCTCCATATTTCCGACAAATGGAAGATGGATTTGGGCATACCCTACAACGTCAAAAAGATTTCTTGGAAATGATGGTCACTCGTAAGCGCTCTTACACATCATCTAGTTCTGCATACTTTCCTCCTCCAACACATGGGACTAAAAGGAGAGAAACATTTGATGATGTTCTCGATAGAGCTGCCAAAAGAGACAATGAAAGAAATCCAAATAAGTGAAGGTGAGAATTACAAATATGAAAATTTGGTTATTCTAAAATGTTTAAGCTTGCAACACGCATGATTTAGAATTCCATCACTATGCAAATACTTTAATGCTTGTATGGTTTGTAATTCTAGATAAAATGAAAAAAAGTTATGCTCATTTCCATATTTCCTTGCATCTTTTTCAGGTGGCTTTGAAGCTTGGATATCATAGCATGAAGAGCATTGGCATGACTAAAGCATGGGCATTCAATTCATCTAGACTTTCAATACATCCTCATTTACAAATGCATGAAGCGATTTTGTTATAGAATTTTGCAAAGATGGATTGCAGTTATGAAGGTGGGATTTTCATTTTGGGGATTAGTTTAGTCCCAACCCTTAAAACGAGTTATGTGAAAGATGGCAATGTTGGTTTCAAGGGATCTTTATCTAAATTCTCATATTGAACTTTACTTTTGTAAATTATGACATGGTTGAGAATATCTCATTTGAATGAGATATCCTACATAAACACTATTGTTATTTAATCAACCATTTATTATTTTTTTGGTTTTCAGAATTTAAGTAATTCGTGTTGATTATGGTCATAACTTCAATACAACTATTTTCCATTTTGAAAATGCTAATTTAAATTTTACTACTCACGGGTAATTCGTGTTGATTATGGTCATAACTTCAATACAACTATTTTCCATTTTGAAAATGCTAATGTTTTATGATCTTTACAACCAAATAAAATCAAAATGTTTACATTACAAGGACAAACTTTGTACACCTTAGGGGTAATTTCTAATTATATAATTCTATGACATCAATATTTGCAAAAATTGGATAGGATCGTCATGAATCACAAGACATAAGAGTAGGCCTTTATTGAAGTAGTGATTTAACATTGTCACACATGAAGATGAACATGCTTTTATTGAGTATATAATGTTTATATACCTTGTCATATAGTGATTTAATTTGTTTTAATTGGTTGTTAATAAATATATAATCATACATAAAACTTTATATGTAAACAAGGAAATTGGGATAAGATTTCCCATAGTATTTTAAGCTCAATTCGTGGATGTTTGGAATAGGTTGTGATATATTTTTATCTAGCCTTTTTTCCTAGTGTAATGTGAAAAATGTTTATTTTTATTTAATTTTAGTGTTATGAGAATGGGTTCACGTTAATACGAAAATGAAGGATTCAGATTTCTTAAAAATGCTAAAATAATTAAATTTTCGGATTAAAAGGTGCAGAGTAGTCGTTTATATTTTGTTTTATTAGTTACTCAAGACAAATTACATCCATATATGATTCTCGCAATTCACATTCGTATTTGAAATTTGAGATTGTTTTCAAGTTAGAATTACTTTCTAACTGTATTAATAAGAAAAGTAAAATATTATCACAATTCAGTAATTTAGAAATTTATATATTTTTATACATATTTTATAATAATATTAATAAAATAAAATGTAAAAGTATTTTTAAAATGTATTTTTTTTAATGTAATAAATAATAAATAAATAAATCTAAATTTATCAAAATTTTGAAATATTAAATGATTTAGCTATTTAGTTGTTTTTTCAACTTTTAGAATTACTTTCTAAGTGTATTAATAAGAAAAAGTAAAATATTCTCACATGAGATATTTATTATTTTAAGTATATTTTATAATAACATTAATAAAATAAAATGATTTTTTTAAAATGTGATATAAAAAAATTAAATAGAAAAACAAATAATAATAAAAAACCTATGAAATGCAGTAGTCTAAATTTTACACATTTTCAACTTTTTAAGGTTTTATTTTCTTGTTTGTTTTTCACATAATACAGTAAATTTTTTTATTAATTCTTAAAAAAATATATAATAGTTGTTAAACTGCATAATTTTAGTGCCTTAAGGATATTTGAGTAAGTTCAATTCATTTATGCATTAAAAAATATGATCTAACATTTCAAATTAAAAATTCCAAAAATATAACAAATAGACTTAGTCTAAAAGGCCCATTTTTTTGAGCAATCAAATTGTCTATGGTAATAATTGATTGACTTAGTCTAAAAGGCCCATTTTTTTGAGCAATCAAATTGTCTATGGTAATAATTGATTATGCTTTAAAATATTGAATAAAAACATCATTGGCATTGTTCAAAATTATTTTAAATAATATAATAAACTCATGGACATGGAAAGCAATTGACAACAGTCAATTTTTCTATTCACTAGCAGCACAAACCTGAATATATGAGATAGCTATAATGTACTAATGCTAAAACAGACACTAATGTATAAGACTTTCCAGTAATTATTTTCGATATGGACATCCTATAGCAATGTTTAAGAGAGTTTCATCTGCCTGCGTCCTCACGCTCGCACACGATTCTTGGCAATAAACGGTGTGGATGTCGGGTCATTAACTGAACTGATTAATGGATAACCAACCCTTCGGGTCAGATAACAGGAAGAATATCAGATAAAAAGAAAAAGAATATAAAAATAACTGATAATATGACAAACCTTGGTGATAACATGTAGCTAGGCATGGCTAACTCACACTTAAAGGGCCAACCCTGTGATAGACACTCAGTCTGAGCTCCTTCAACTCCCTCAGGCTGAAAGAAATGATTGCAGAATTTTAGATATGGGTTCCATCTCAATAACTGCACAGCTGGACCATGGTTAGACAATTCAGCTCTGAAATCCCGCTCATCCCTAGTTCTTTAAATGTGAAAATTTTTGGGATGGGCAAAATTTTTGAAATTTTGTTTTGCTTTTGTACATAAATAAATTGCTTTTGTTTTCCTAATGCTAGATGCTTTCTTGGTTTTAGTACTTTAATGCTTTCTTTATTGTTATGCTGTTATTTGCTTATGGTTTTGTTAGTTTTCTTTTGTTTTGGAATAAGAGGCAAACTTTTGGATGCACTGGAAACACTAGGGTTCTGTCTTAACTAAAATCATGAGCAAAAAGGGCTATGTTTTA
>LPNX010650912.1:5373-46713 GCA_001517045.1 Pseudotsuga menziesii | reverse complement strand
AGAAGAAGAAAAGAGGAAAGCTGCCCAGGAAGCAGCCGAAAAGGTAAAGGAAACAGCCAGAGAGGCAGAGGAGGCTGCTAAGCAAGCAGCTGAGGAAGCCTAGAGGAAACTAGATGAGGAACTTCGACAACAGGAAGCCGAGAAAACAGAGTTGGCACAACAGCAGGCTTCTAGATCACAAGCAGAGCAAAGCCAGGGTGAGGAAAACCCTGAGGTACAAGCCCTCCAAGTACCTACTACCGTCACCCCTACAACCCCCACACTCCAGTTAGTACTCTTTACACAGAAGAAAGGGGAAGAGGTGCCTGATTTCAGTACAGTGTACTATGACAGAGCCACCAAAAGGATCATGAGGAGAACCGAGAGGAAAATAGAAGCAGAAGGGATGGCCAGTACCATGATAACCGACAAAGCTGTGATGGTCGGAACAGATAAAGATCCAAGGTTTGTCATCAGGGCTGGGAAGGCAGCCATACATGCTATGGAGGACAACATAGACCGTATGATGGTAGAGATAGAATCCTCCAAGAAGACCACCTCTCAGCTCAAGGACACCTTGAGAAGGGAGAGAGAGGAGGGCAACAGACTAAAAAGAAAATACGAGCATGTACTCAAAGAGGTGGAGGTCACGAAGCATGAAATTCATGCTATCCAGCAGGAAGCACAAGCAAAAGAAACAACACAAGAAGCCTTGAGTAAGGCACATCAAGAAATTCAGGACTTAAAGAGAGAAAGGGAACAAATGAAGACATAGATAGAAGACCGAATGGAGCAACAGAAGGACATCTACGAATCCAACACCTTATATGTTAGAGAGCTGAAAGAGCAGCTGGAGGCAGCCAAGGAGCAGTAGGTAGATCTGCATCCATTCAAAGAACACATCCTGGCTCAGAAAGCTAGGATGCTACAACTGCAAACGGACCTGGAGGAAGAAAGGTGTCAAGTCCTGCAGATTGATGGCAGGCTAGATGAAATATTAGACACAGCTTCTTATTTTGTGGACAGGTCGCAAGACATCCTTGAGGTACTGACTTCAAGGATAACCAGGGTAGAAGATGATCAAGAAGTCCCAGCTGAGCTACCAGTCAAAGATAAGCAAGCTTTGAAGCGGGACCATGATCTGATAGAGTTTGCTGTTATTACTGCGGAGGACTTCCAGAAGACAGTGAAGAAAACGAAGGGAGCCTGCGCAGAGTTCTTTAGAAGAGCCCTGGTCACCTATAACCGCTGTCAAGTGGAAGCTGAGCATAGGCTACACGAATTCCCTGATCATGATACATTTGCAGGGATGTTGCAAACAAGGTAGCAGGAAGAAGAAGCCAAGGTCCAATGTATCAGAACCCTTGATGAGCCGATCCTGAGAAATGAAATCGGACACGCAGCCATTAGTGTGCAGCTCTTGGAGGAACAGGTGCGTCTGAACACGACCAGGATAGAGGCTATTCAGAAACAAGCAGATAAGTTCGAGCTGAATATACAATTCTTAGAACCCCACTCGTTTGAAGGACTCGCTGCTGAGGCAGTAGCGTGGAGGAAATTTTTGGAAAACCAAGCGGGACCCTCCTCCTGAGAAGGACCGGTCAACTTTTGTGTAAATTATTATTTTGTAGAAGGTTGTAGGAAAATGAAGCGTTGGGAAGCCCAAAGGTCACTTTGGGCAGCCCAACCATTTTTTTCTTTTTGATATAAAACTAGGGAAGAGAGACAAGAAAAGGGATTTTTCCCAGTTACACTGGATGACCTATTGTAAGAAGAACTATTTCCTTTTGCAATAAAGATTTTAGTTTGCCTGTTGGAGAAAGAGCTGTGGAATTTTCCAAATGGTGTGCAATGGATGGCAGGAAGATGAACTATTTTGTTTTTCAGCTTATGTCCATGAATTGTGAGATTGTTCTAACTCTGTGACTAGTCTTGTTGAATGATTTCTGGTTTATTTTGTGGAGAATTCACTTTTAGTTATGCTGGTGCTTCACATAACAGTTAGCTATCTGATTGTTGGA
The DNA here is from genome assembly GCA_001517045.1 of Pseudotsuga menziesii. NCBI lineage: Eukaryota > Viridiplantae > Streptophyta > Pinopsida > Pinales > Pinaceae > Pseudotsuga > Pseudotsuga menziesii. The sequence goes on along the minus strand of LPNX010650912.1, from coordinate 44,713 downwards.
ATAATTTCTCTTCCATGTGCTGTAAATACAAGTATCAGCTACCTGTAATTGTGTTTATCATACATGGAGTTAAAGCATTACTAAATAATAATCATTTTCTGGCTCCCCGGGGATAGGTAGTTAGTTGTTTAGATAGTTAGTTGTTTGTTTCCTGGTCGCACATGTGGTTTAGGTGTTGTGAACATAAGACGAGAGGTAAGAACCTGCGCAGCACATGGTGTGGTTCCTGGCATCCTTATCACCCTGCATGGTTTAGATAGGCATATGCATTGCATTTTAAGTCAAAATACAAATTCCGGTGGACCGGGCCGCAACCGGTAAACCCTTGTTGTTACTTTGACCTACGGTAGCCGGACCGTAAACCGGACGGATTCCCTATGCCAAACAGTCAGCGGGCTAGTTGGGAACACTGATTGGGGAGAATCCCTAACTGTTGCCGCCTGCGAATTTCCAGGCCTCAACACCTAGTTTATCATTTAACCACAGCTCAACTAACAATCTGATAACCTTTATCGTCGGCTGAGCTGTGGTCTAGCGGTTAAATCGGTGGGAGTTTCCATCACTGGCCCAGGTTCGATTCCCACAGGGGAGTCCTCAGAGTGACATCTTTCCCAGGAGTGATCAAAATATAAGTCCTCGACTCCGGCCAAAAAATCAAGGGGTGTTCTTGTCAAAACAAAAAAAAAAAAAAAAAAAAATCTGATAACCTTTATTGCTTAATAAAATAAAATGCTCGCCGTAGCCGGATGCTGTATTTCACATATACATCTTTTATATAATTATGATTTAAGTGATGGAAAATTAAACCCTCGACCCCTGACTAAATGAGTTATTTCAGTTCCTCAGTTTGTTTTAAATAGGAGTAAGCTACCGACGCGACGATTTTGCCCGGCGGCAGTCGTCGCGCCGGCACTCCGGTCACCGTCTGGGCTTTCTTCTCCGTAGCCGGTCCCCGTTCGCCCACCGTCTTCGTTGCCCCGTTTATCCTCTTTCCGTTTCCGTCAACTTCCATCGCCGTCAACTTCCATCGCCGTCAACTTCCGTTCGCTGCCGTCCATTGGCGATTTCGAATTCAAACCTCCCGCGCAACGATCGTCCCTGCCTCTTCTATCTTCTCTCCAGTTTCTAGAGGTTTGAGAGAACCACTCCCAATTTCTCTCCCAGTGCATTCTTAGCAGCTCTGGTTGGGTTGCAGATTTATCAGAAGAGTGAGAAGTTTGATATATGCAGGTTCTGTGCTTTCTTTCTAAACACTGAGAAAGAGAGGCATTTCAACTTCCCTCCGGAATTTTTCTGTTTTTAAGCTCGTTAATGTCACCACAAAGTGGATTGGGCTAGCTTATCAGATTAAACACGGACATTGTGGTGCGAATTTGAAAAAGGATTAAACACGGTTGGGGGCAAATTTAAAGTGCCCGAATGGTCTAACTAGATCGTCGCAGTCGGCCACATTGCAGAGAGCAATTCGTGGCGTTTGGTGGGCGAATTCCATGAATTTATATCAATTGCGCCCGAATTCGAGCCTCCTAGTGTACAAATTCTTAATTTACGGGTTCAAAATTATATTTTCTCAGGTCATTGGGGTTTGATTTGGCCCATTTCAAAGACATCAGCAATTGGGCGTTCGGCCAGCAGTTTGGAGAGCTTTTGAAACTTTTTAAATCGATTGAAGAAGGTTAACCGAGGAAATCAACCATTAAACGCCATAAGTTGGTGAACTTTGAGCCAACCGACGTCGAGGTTCAGCAAATTCGGCTTTCCAGCTGGAGTTTAGGGTAATTCAAGACATTTATATTGTTCATATTTTTAATTCCCACTGTTTACAACGTTATATTAAGATATTTTTATGTTTTGGAATTCATTGAAGTTGCTGTCGTTTCAAGAAACGTTGTACCTGCTAAGGAATTGCAAGGCTGGGCCACGGCGACCGAAAAAGAGAATTCTAGAGAAATGAGCAGTTCAATGGTCGGCGCTGTTCAGGAATCCGTTCAGGACGTCAATGAGTCAGGTAAGATCCTTTTTAAATTAAAGGAATGAATTCTGCTCTATAATTACTTGTAATCAAGTTCTTGCACCGTTACATATTGTGCTTTCCATTTCCCTAGCAAATGTTTAGAAACTACGGGACACAATTATTAAATATCATGCTTTCCATTTCCTTGGAAAATGTTTAGAAACTACGGGACACAATTATTAAATGGTAGAAGCTATACAATGACTTGAAAAATGAATGCGATTTTAAAGTTCTAATGAAGGCGGATTATGGAACAGTTTGTGTTTGGTGAGTGGTGAATCTCGCCCGTAAATTTTGCAAGAAATAAAGAATACGCGAATGAGATCCAAATTTATTTGGAAAATATTTGTTCCTTGTTGCAATACTTAAATCGATCCTCTATATGAAGGATTCCTGTTGAATTTAAGTAAATATGTTGAAGGAAGACTTTCCCTATTTATTACACACTATGTATATCAATTATTTACAGAACAATTTCCCTAAATTTAAGCAAATTTGGTAAAATATGTCAATATTTTTTTGATTTACAGAGGATAGCGCTGGAAATGAATGAACAAATGTCCTTTTGGTGAAATTGACGCATAAGTATTTAAGTCCCACTAAAGTGTATGTGTTTTCTTCATAAATTTATAATTCCATGTATAATTGCAGTTCACTCTTTGTTCTACCAAGAAACATTTACGAGTAAAAGATAGCTTATGTTTCAGATTGGTTCCTGCAAACGATCATGTCAAACGAAATAGTATATATCCCACAGCATATTTTCGAAGCTCTCTCATACATAAAGATCTGTTTGGAATATGCCATTGCTATTGTTGAGAAACTAAAGTTTGTCTATATATGATTCTTCTTTAAAAATTTGGGAAGTGTTTTCTTTCTGATTCAGATCTCATTCAACTGTTGCAGGCCACTTTGGTGTCAATCAGGCCAGCGGGAATTCACGAAATGAGAGATCTGGCAAAGGTAACGGATTTACTAAATAGATTTTCCGCGTTTAAGATCCTTTTAGAGGAATTGTTATCTTCTGTTGTGCCTTTCTTTGTTTTCTCTCTAATGTTGCTTTGAGCCTGACCTGGTCCCTGAGATCTCCTTTCTGTTTTACGGCTTCGTTTAAATGGTTAGAAAGTTTTTCTCCCAGGTTGAGATAGGGCGTCACCATGTTAGTGACCCAGGTTCAAGCATCGGTGGGTGTAGAGCCCTCAAATATAAGAAGCATTATTTTAAAAAAAGGAAAAAAAAAGGAAGTCCGGTAATGAATTTCTCTAGTTCATTTAGATATTTTCGAGTCATCATATGCATAATGGTGAAATTGTGAATCAAGAGCTCCTCATCTTCCAATAATCATCTTCTAGCAGCTCCTCATATGCCTAATGGTGAAATTGTATTTGTCATACCTCGTGGAGGCCTAAGGCTACTCCCATTTTTTTGAAAATGCTTCTATTGGTTTGTAACTATGGAAGAAATCCACAAAATCATGTGCCATATGATCCCTTGCTGAGACACAAATGTGAGGAATGTTAATATGATTTAATAAAAAAATTCCTTGATAATGTCAAATTATATTGTTTAATGTAGTTACTCCGGTGCCCTAGCACTAGTGGTTAGTTTGATATTGAAAGAAAGATCTCCCCTTTAAATGTGATGCTCCCTCCCTATGTTTTCATGGACAAATGCTGTAAATTTCTTGCATTGGTCTTTGGTCAACTATAAAACAGATATGTTACTAACGGTAATCTAGTCTCAACTAAATCTATGAAGGTGCTAGATGAATTCTAAAGAGGAATTTTGGTCTCTAATCTTGCAGTTGTTTAGACTATTGAAATCTAGAGGAGCAGAAGGATCTGGTTACTTCTAGGATAGGAACTATTTCCTTAGGATTGACTCTACAAGTCTGAAAGTGACTTGAAAAATAAACACTCCATTAGTAAGGCTGTCATTTATGATACCAGTTTAGATCTAAGGGTTTATTGTCCAGATCGCTATAGACAGATTTACATTCTTTGTTTCACGGAAAAAGGAAAAGGTTTTACTATATCATATTGTAGGCCCCATTTCTGGAGTTGCAGAGTACATAAAATACAGAAATCTTGTACAGAATCTGAACTAGAAGACCAACTGTCTACATAAAATTTGGAAAAGATAATCATGGAACTCTAATACAGTATCCATTATACTATATTTCCTATGGCCTTGTTGGCCAAACCTCCTTTTCTGAAACTTGACAAAAATGTTAGTGACATCTTCCATGATAAACAATTGCAATAGAGTAAACTGAAAAATAATTCTGAAGCAGCATCCTACAATTAGCATTTCAATTTTCCTGATCTTTAATTGCTTCTTTTGGTGGTTGTTACTCCTCTTCAACAAGAACAAGTCTTGGCCGGATCTTCCAACAAAAGACCGAGTTGTTTATTCTGTTTTCCCTTTACATTGGTGATGGTTGCACTGCTCCTGAAGATGCCATTCTGAGTGATGATGAGCTGTCCATGACCAAGCAACAAGAGGGCTTAAACAAGTCACGAACATCCCTTAGAGGGCTCAACAAGTCACGATACAGTAATGAAGAGAACCCACAGTCCACAACCAAGCCTTAGAAGGCTTGTACAGTCCACGACCTGTCCTTGGAGGGCTACTACAGTCACCACCCAACCCTAGAAGGCTTATACAATCCACGACCCAACCTAGGGAGATAACAAAATAAGTCTAGAAGCCCTAGAAGAGGTGACGCTCAAGGTAGCAAACCAAGAGAGGTAGAAAGGAGGTTACAACTCAGTCAAGGAAACACCAAGCAGTCAATGCCCAGTCGACAAGTCACCAAACTAGCTCACGGTTCATCAAAGAAACAACAAGATAGTCATGGCCCTAGTCCTAAGGCATCAAAAACACACGGCCTGACAGAGAATCAACAAGACAGTCATGACACACTCCAAGAGCAGCAAGAAACCAAGACGTCAAGCAACAATCACTAGAACAGTCCCTTTTAATCTGATCTAGATCTTCTCTTGACAAGACACACACCAAATGAAGTTCAATTTTGGAGCAAGTGTCTCAATATCAATATGAAAGGAACAAGGATTAAGTTTTCCTTGACTTTAGGGACTGAGTCGATAAATTAATGTCGACAATGTGGCAAACATGTTTCATCTTAATAGAGGCTTGAACCTGGCCTTGTAGTGCATTATTAGACACATTAAATGTTACAATGAGTCCAAGTTAATTCTATGGACAATGAATAATGTCGTCATGCCTAGAGTCAATTAATTTAGTAAGGCAGCCAAGGTTATGAACACGAGTGTGATTAAATCTTTTGATTCAAGCATGAGAGATCATTCAAAATATTAGTCCAGTGACATGTTAGCAAATATGTGGTGGCAATTTGACACCATCAATTAAAAATGGCAATGGCAAGGCTCTGGTCATTGTACCAAGCAATGAAGTGCAATGGATTAGAGAAAAACGAAAACTTCATACAATGTACAAGAGACTAATTTTAACTAATTAATGTGTATAAAATATCACATATTTGATGCATGAATCCAAGGCATGTCCTATGAAAAATATAATTGCAACCTCTTCAAAAGAAGATAGATTTGAAGTAAAATGCATAGCAACAAAGCTCTAAACTAATACTCTTTTGAGTTGAAGTAAAAAAATAATTTATTATGGAAAAATCACAAGCAATCCTCCATGTCTACAATGTAGATCAGGTTATAATTCTTGATTGTATGCATGCTTATAGCATGCTTCACATAGCTATGAGTTGATTGGATATGGCTTGCATGTCTATTTCTCGTTTCCTCTTCCCAAACTCACTATCAACGATACGTATCCTTTGTAGTATTAATGCATGGAGAAACATGCATGAGTGGGATTATTAAGAAATCTAGGGAGAAGGTAACATTACATAAATTTTGCTATTGATATGCATTAGGAATTATGCCCACTCACTTTTGCATGTATGAGAGATAAAGTGATTCAAGAATAATAAATATCCTTGATATGAATAACATACTTAATATTACTGATGACTAATTTCCTTTAGTTTTTTGTTTGTATGGATCTTGAGAAGCTAATGTCATTAACATCTTAGTTTGAATAATAACTAATTGATGCAATCAAGTTATATTTTCATGTTCCTAGAGGCCTATAAAACAAGTATAGTATCTCATTGCTCTTAAGGTGTTTTGATAGGCTTATCACCTAGTCAAGATTTAATATAATTTCTTCTTTTCTAATGAGAACTAAAGTGAACATGACTCCTAGGCATAGTTTTAAAAAAAGACAAAATTGAAATTGGAATTAGTTGATTCATCGAGGAGATCCCAAACCAATATAAATCGGCCATCAAATCAGTTCGGGCGATTAGTTCAAAATAGAACCAATTAGATCGACCGAATTACATAAAAAAAACAACTTTTAGTTCTAGTAGCTAGTGTCAACACATAGTTATTGAATCTCAACGCTTATATGGATTTGTGTATCCATATCTTGCATCTTGTGTGTCTGCTTATCTTGTACACAATAGAAGAATTAATGTAGATGTAACTAAATAGGCATAGAAGGAAAAGTTTCATTCATAGTTCATAATTCATTTTCTGGTCATTAATGAAACAGTGTTAACATTTCATTCATTAACAAATATCAAGATATAATTTGTAACCTACATCGATACAACATAATTCATATGTTGCACAATATAAGACAATGAGATTCAAAAATCAATATATTGACAAGTCTTCTAGTTCAAGTTATAGCAATGGTGATGAGTTTGATCATTGATGATGGTTATGAAAAACGAAAAAAAAAAGTCAATGATAGTTGCATACATTTACAAACTTGTCATAACTACCAATATAATATTGTTTTTCTTTAATATATATATATAGTAAACCAAGTCATTAAATTCAAATCTGTCAAGTCATGATCGATTCATTATTGATTATGATTCTAAGACTGAGTTGAGCCTCGACCGAATCCAAGACCAATTCCGATTTTTAAAACTGTTCTCTGAGAGATAAGCATAATTTGTATATGCTCAAGGTATGAATTTAAGATGCACTCCTCGTACCCCATGTTTGTGCTAGAAGTTGTATCTTGACTGCTAGAGAGGCAAGCCTAACACATCTTGGATTTGAATGATTGGATTCGGTTTGGTAAGTGGATCAACAAGACTAAATGAGAAAAGAGCAGGCAACAAATTAAATATATATTAGTCTCTTCACCATTGGGAAATGCAGTCATAAACACCTTGTGTATCAAAGGCAATCAAGATGCATACCAGATAAAAAAATCTTATAAAATGATGGCTAGAAGAGTAGAAACTATAACATAAGGCAGAACATCCACCAGTCAGGGATCCTCTCTGCCAAATGAATTTTAGATGTAGGAGAGATCTGATACCATGTAGAAATAACAGCTCTGAAGCTAAGAAGAAATCAAAGGAAGTAGATCTAACTATAGGATAATTCTCACAGGCATGCCATGAATATTCAACAAACCTTTCTACCAATGGTTTTGACTGTAATTATTCATAGCAACGCCAAATCCATGAATCTATTTGCAAAAACAAAAGAAGATTTTCCTCCTATTTATTTCAACCTCACAGATCCAGCCGGGGCAAAGCTGAAACTCTGCCTCGGTTGGAACTTTACTCCGTCGGAACTCTGCCCCGGTTGGAACTATGCCTTGGCTAGAACTTTTCCAGGTTGGAACTGTGCCCCGGCTGGAACTGTGCCCCAGCTGGAACTCTGCTCGAGTTGGAACTCTGCCCGGTCTGGAACTCTGCCCAAGTTGGAACTCTGCCCGGTCTGGAACTCTGCCCAGGTTGGAACTTTTCCCAGGTTGGAACTTTGCCCAGGCTGGAACTTTGCCTCGCTTGTTGGAACCCTGCCGCTTGTTGGAACTCTGCCTTGTTGGAACTCTGATGCACATATTTATCCTTCCTCCATCTGGTTAGTGAAGGCCCTGGTGCACATATTTATTGTAGGTTAGTGAAGGCCCAGACCAAGAATCCTAGGCGAAAACTAGGGGCCCTTTGTGATGATGAAGATTGAATATGTGGGCTTCAATATTAACAATTATTGTTTACAAAGTTAATCTTGTAAGCTCAATTATCATTGTGGAAGATCACATCCAAATCAAAGATGGATTATGAAAATGGTTTGTCAAGCTCTTCATCTTGACCAATGCTACTACCATGTGCATGTGCCTGATGAACAATATCTCGTGTTTTATTTTGTTTGCAATATGTGAGTTATTATAATGTGATAATTTTTTGTAAAGGTCTCACATGTTCCATATACAAGGGCTATAGGCTTTCATTGAACCTTCTAGGGTTCATGGGCCATGAACGAGGTTTCAAACCACCATATAAGTGAAACAAGAAAGAGATCAATGAATCAAAAAGATCAACCAGATACCAAGAAGAAATTGATGTCTTCGCAAAGTTCCATTATGCCATCAAATAGACGTCTTTGCAAAGTTCCAGCTGGAGCAGAAATACCACCGTTGAGTGTGTGAGCCACTGTTTGCAAAGTTTAGTGTGTGAGCCACTGTTTGTCTGCGATGTTTCCTGTTGTATGAGTTGTCCATTGATTTGGTGCATTGATCCAAGTGTAATCATGACCACTTGTGTTTCCTATTGTGTATTGCAATCAACGTGTTTTGCATGTCAACTGGATGGTCAAAGCAATGGATGAAGATAGGATTCCAATGAGAAGAATGAAACAATGGATCTAGTACATCTACCAAAAGGTAAAAACTATATTAGAGTTAAATGGGTTTACAAAACCGAGTTCAATGAGAAAGGTGAAGTTGAAAAGTACAAGGCCATGTTAGATACAATAAGGAATGTATTAGCCATAGCAGCTCAAAACAAGAGAAAAGCATATCAAATGGATGTGAAGTTAGCATTTTAAAATGGTTATTAAGAAGAAGAAGTTTATTTGGAGTACGTGTATAGATTAAAGAAATATTTCTATGGGATTAAGCAAGCTCCTAGAGCTTGGTAAAGTGGGATTGATATATGGCAAGTAATGGCTTGAACAAAAGTAGAAGTAAGTGCACATTGTATACACGGATTAATAAACAAGGCCAAATCTTGATTGTTTGTTTTTGTGTGGATGATATGATCTTCACAGAAAATATGTCAGTACGGATTGCATGGGATAAAACAGGATGGGTCTTTGCCCGGACTGGAACTTTTCCCAGCTAGAACTCTGCCCCGCTTGTTGGAACTCTGCCCTGGCTGGAACTCTGCTCCGGTTGGAACTCTGCCTAGCTGGAACTTTGACCCGGTAGGAACTCTGCCCCGGCTGGAACTTTTCCCCCTTGGAACTCTGCTCCGACTAGAACTCTGCCTTGGTGGAACTTTCTCCCGTCTGAAAACCCACTGCTGAACTTGCATGTTTGCGTTGTTGAACTTGCCTTCTTTGCAAAGGCCATCTATAAGTACACTATATGTGACAACATTAGGGCTAACAACTGTTAAAGTTTGTGTAGATGCGAGACCCACTCTCAAGTAGGATGGTACCATATTTAGTTAACTAGGGTATACTAAGACCCTATAAGGTACCCTAGGGTCCTTAGTTGTCTCCTGGCATTCTTGGTCTGGGAGCAAGCAGGTTGATGCATGTAGGGTTCCTGGTTTGGTGTGTCCATTCTCTGCCTCGGCTAGAACTCTTCCCCGATTGGAACTCTACCCCGACCAGGGCATAGTTCCAACCGGGGTAGAGTTCCAGCTGAGGGTAGAGTTCCAGCCGAGGCATGCATGCAGAGTTCCAGCAGGGCAGAATTCTAATCAGAGCAAAGTTCCAGCTAGGGCAGAGTATGGAAAGAGTGTTGGGCACTTGAGATCATCTTCTTACATATGGAAAGGGTTGTCTTTTTCAAACCCTAGATGATAGGTCAATGGTGGTGTTAAGTTTGCTAGAGGAAGATGTGACTTTTCCCCGGCTGGAACTCCGCCCCGGCTGGAACTCTGCCCTGGCTAGAACTCTACCCTGGCATGCATGCCTCAGCTGGAACTCTGCCCTGATTGTAAATTTGCCCTGGCTGAAATTGTGACCCGGTCGGAACTCTGCCTCGACTGGAACTCTGCCCCAGCTGGAAGTTTGCCAGGGGCAAGGTTCCAGTCGGGGCAGAGTTCTAGCAGGGCAGAATTCCAGTCGAGGCAAAGTTTCAGCTAAGGCAGAGTTCTAATTGGGGCACAGTTCCAGCCAGAGTTCCAATTGGGGCACAGTTCTAGCTGGAACTATGCTCTAGCTGGAATTTTTTCCTGGCTGGAACTGTGCCCTGGTTGGAACTCTGCCCCTACTGGAACTTTTCCCATCCAAAATTACCAACGTAGAACTGTGAAGAACCTGCAATGATTTGTGTTGATAAAATGCATGAACTCCATATCCCGTGATTAGCTCACAGCCTATGACATTGATTTCCTTGAGATTTTCGATAGTATTAACCCATCAAATATTGTTCCTAGCTAACAGGCAGAGTTCCAACCCGGGCAAAGTTTCAACCCAGGCAGAGTTCCAGACCAGGTAGAGTTCCAACCCGGGCAGAGTTCCAGCTTGGGAAAAGTTCCAGTCGGGGCAGAGTTCCAGCCGGGGAACAGTTCCAGCCAGGGCATAGTTCCAGCCGGGGCAGAGTTCCATCCGAGGGCATAGTTCCAATCGAAGCAGAGTTCCAGGAAACTCTGCTCCGACAAGTGCCCTATGATAACATCCTCCTTCACTCTGGTACAAACATTGCTACCAACAGTTTCAGTGCAATGTCTTGTGGTCACTTTTTTAACTTGATGACCGTTTAGCTTGTGGTTGTTATCTGTGTGATGTCCATAATAATTACGAGTCTTACTAATACAATATGTTAGTATTTTGTTCTTAGTACCAATTACCTCCTGCTGCTACTTACTATTTTTTGGTTTCTGAACTTGCAGGCTTATCTCCTCTACCTGTTACCTGGGAACAATATTTGATGGCTTAATACTATTTGAAATCTCAAGGAAATCAATGTCATAGGCTGTGAGCTAATCACGGGATATGGAGTTCGTGCATTTTCTCAACACAAATCATTGCAGGTTTTTCACAGTTCTATGTTGGTAATTTTGGATGGGAAAAGTTCCAGTAGGGGTAGAGTTCCAACCAGGGCATAGTTCCAGCCAGGAAAAAATTCCGGTTAGAGCATAGTTCCAACCGGGGAAGAGTTCCAGCTGAAAGCAGAGTTCCAGCAGAGGGCAGAGTTCCAACCGGGGCACATTGTCCCTCACAGGAACTCTACCCTGATTGAAACTTTGCCCCGGTTGGAACTCTGCCTGGGCTAGAACTCTGCCCCGTTTGTTGTCTTCTAGCAACTCTTTTTTTCCTTTATAAGGATGTATTACTATTGTAATAATCATCAATTCATTTGATCAATAATACATGGAAATATATTGGATCATTCTCCACTTCTAATGTATCCATTCTCATTATTCGTCTCTCTATTTTCCTTGTGCATGCTTGTGAGAATTATCTTTTTAGCTAGATCTACATCCTATGTTTTCTTCTTAGCATCAAGTATATACTACCATTCTACGTGCTATCAAAGTTCTTCACATGCTATTAGGATCTTCTACAGTAGTTTCTTCTTATACATTTATATCCAAGGGAAAATGAATGGGCCAAAGAAGAATGCAAGAACCATGAACTAGTTGGTACAACTTTTGACCCTCCCCCATAAAAGCACATTGAGAATAATTGAATCGTCCAGTTGTCAATTTGAATAGAAAAATGTATCACATCACTCTCTGTATATTACTAAAAATTGTGTCCAAAAAATTGTTTTTACCAAAAAAACATTATATATTCAAATTACTATGTCAATTTACATAAATTTACATAATTCTATTTTTAAAAATTAAATAAAATGAATTACGTATATTAGAAAAATAAATGCTTTAAGTTATAAATGAAGCAAAACAAAATAAATTCATTTTATCACATTCTCATCAAAGTGCATCATGGATAACACATAGAAAACTCCACTTCCGTGAAATATTTGTTACAGCTTGGTGTGTGCAAGTTTTGTTGCAATAATAGTTGAGGAATCCAAAAGGGTCCATACCTTGGGGAAAAACCTTATTAAAATTCTTTTGACAAAGGAAGGAGAGAATATCATAGTACACTCTCTATTGCAATGTGGTTTTTTAATAAATATGGGTTCCACCTTTTGTTTGTTTCTTAAGTTTATCAATTAATGTTCTTCATATGCATAATGATAAAACAAGCTACTTTTGAGTTGTTTGATTCATTGTTAGTAGGTTTTTTTGTACCACCCTCGTTTTTCAGAGGACGTGATCAATGAAAAACATGGGTAAATGAGTTTATTGTTATATTTTAATTAGAAATTAAGATCCTTAATAAAAACATATATTTTAATTGAAAATTTAAATGTCACAATTTCAATTACACCATTGACGCAACATGTTAACCTTGTAAAATTGTGTATGTTGCATTACATGTGGTGTGATATTAAGCTTTGCAAAAGATTCTAGGTTCCACATTTTGTTTGTTTCTTAAGTTTATCACTTAATGTACTTTAGATGCATAATGCTGACACATGTTACTTTTGAGTTGTATGCGTCACTATTAGTAGGTTCACTATTGATTTTAAAAGCACATGTTCAACAAAAACCATTGGTAAATGAGTCTATTGTTATCTTTTAATTGGAAATTAATATCCTCAATAGAAACATATATTTTATTTGAAAATTAAATTCTTTAATAAAAATATATTTATTGAAGTGTATTTTTTTAATCAAATTTCATTATTGAAGGGTTATTTTTTCACTAAAACATTACATAATGGGAAAGATAAAAGTTCAAAACATAAAAAAAAATTAGAAGGGTAGAGATGAAATGAAATTCCAACACTAGTTGTTGGAATTGACCGTTGCTTCAAAATTTGATCAATGACATGCATTGAATTTTGGATCCTTTCAAGGGCATGATTTAACAATGCACACATATTCCAAAATGAATATGATGGTGACACTTGTCGAAAATAAAAATGAGTCAGAGCTATGGAATTGGATGAAAAAATTATTTTTATTCCTCTTAAACCATTTATGAAACCCGTCAGTAAAACTGGGTTGTCTCCTTAAACAACGGGTAAATGGTCTCGCCGGTTATTAATTCCAATTGCCCACACTTTTGTCCGAATAAGAAAAGGACACATTGGAAGCTATGGAAAAAAATTAATTTCCGAATTGAAATGTAATTACACTTGTAATGTCCCCATCCCTCAAAACGACCAGCAGGAGGGGACATTAATTGAATTGGGCTCTCAAAATTTTTCCCATCACCATAAATATGAGTTTATAACATATAAATGCATGTGTAGTTATGTAATAAAAGCACACGGTGGAAAACAAATAAATCCACACACATAGCATGCAATTGTATGCATATTTATCATAGACATATAAATAAAATCATTGCACAATAGATACAAAAGAATACTTATCTTTAACAAAGGAGATCCAAGCAACTGGCTATGTAAGAGTGATTTTCAACCCAACCGTAGGAACTCTGTCCAACATATACTCTTTCTGTTGAGAGGCCACCCCCATGCTGGGCTATGAGGTCACCAAGGAGAAGGAAAGACCTACAGGATTATCTCACTCAACCCACAACCCATTATGCTCTTTATGCTTAGCCAAAATTCATATAGAGCTCTACGAAGATCCTTCTCAACCACAAAAACCATGTCATTCCTTCCAACTTCAGACCTCCCATTCTTCAATAACTACATGAACTGACTTTTCCCACCAACCTTACACATGCATTCAATAATTGGTTTATTAATTGGCTCATTTAAAGCACATGACATATTTTGGATGAGGTCTAACGTTGACACTTCGCAACATAGGATTTATTTTCCCCATAGCCCCCCTTTCCTTTTTTCCTATGATGGAATCATAACCCATCTAGTCCTCTTAAATAGTCATGTTGGACCATTTTATTAATTTCCAACATAATATTTACATGCATTACACTGGCATGATAATCCAATCATACGGTCCAAATAAAAATATTTACATCGTACATGCCTAACAATTTACTAGTCGGACCTTGGACTTGAGCTCAGGACTAGGAATCCATAGTAGCATAATTACATCATTTAAATAATTTTGATTAAATACATTCCAAGTCAAAACTCAGGGTATTACAACACTACTTTTCTAACATGTTTGAAATTAATTTTGTCTAAAGATCGAAGCCTTGTCTGCACCGAGAGTAGATAACAATCCGGTAAATCACCGAAATTCTTTTGAAATTTCATCGAGACAATACAAATGTAATATTTGACTCTGCCTCATTTACATTTGTCTCTATTAAAGGAAAGGGAATATTGAAGGTCACATATATGAGTTCTAGTAATTAAATTACCTAATAAAATGCCACCTAGAAAGAGTTTAGAAGATTCTAAGAAGCAGGTTGATCCAACCATAGATCCTAAAATATTTGTCGATCTTTTTGAAGATGTTTTCGAACCCAAAGTTACTTTTCCCTCTTTAAACTCTCTATGAATTCCCTCTGAGCAACCTGCACAGACTTTTGACATTTTGAACTTTTTTTGGGAATGTGGTTTAACCCAATGCATCCTCCCTCCCAATTTTGTCATGACATATTTTGTTTTTAAGTGTTCAGAATGCTACAGCCCATTTACTCAATTTGTTTTATCCTCTGTAGAAAACACAAGAATGTTTTTTGGTATCCCTCACTGCCATTGCAAAAATGTTAAACCTTCCTGATCCTTAGCTTTGCAAATCATAATAAGATTTGATACATTGGTTCAATGGTTTATTCCTGGAGGATAGAGTCAGTTGATACTTTGATGGAATCCTAAATTAGTGGAAAACTAAGAGCTTAAGTTTCCCCTATAGAGGTTTGTTTTTCCATAATTTTTCCAACACCTAGTGACTATGTTTTCCTTGGTCTTGGGTTATGATGATCACTCTACAATGGATGAATTGATTATTAGCTTGATTGTCCAAATCGTTATTCTAGGGAAAGACTAAGTGGTAAGGTTTGATTTCAATTTGTTCTTGTCAAATACTAACCAAGAACTTTGTGTATTTATTTCTTTCAAATTCTTTAATATATAAACCATATGTGATTTACTGTATTTTGTACTTTCAATACCATCAATTTGAACATCTTTCTTTAAAGAGATTGACTCTTTAAGGTAAAGCATTACATGTAACTAAATACACTCAAATCATGATCCCTTATGCTCAAGGTTTTAATGCATTCGTATATACCTTTTTTCTTGATGTCCATAAAATTAGTCAGAATGTTTATCCAAAAAGGATGCCAGAATAGTTCTAAGCGATGTTATAGTTAAGAGACGAGTGCAAAGTAAGAGACTAGTTGTTATATCCCAATTGCACTGTACCAATGATGTATGGTTTTGAAGGGAAACCTTACAAGTTACCAATTTACATATTGCCAGGATGTTTTTTTCTAGAATATGCTAGACAAAAAATCACCAACAATGCATAACATTTCTCATAAAAAAAGCGCAAGACAAATATTGAAGAAAAAGAGGAAATTGTAAACAAAGTTATTCCATGTCTCTAAAGTAAATTAGAAGCCTTACAAATACGTGGCAAAACACAAGTGATTATGCAAGCAAAAAAGATATACATGATGAAAAAGATTCTAGCAGAATCATAAGACAAATGTTGCATTGTGAGATCAGGAGCAAAAGAGTTTAAGGAAAAAATTAACCCTGTTATTCAAATAGGCCTTCCATCACTATGGACCAAGGATGGTATTTTATACTCTTTTCAATTTTACATAGATAGTACATTGGAAGCTAAGAAAAAAGGTGTTATGGATCTAGTCCAAGACTTCCCATCTCTGGGTTATGAGCATTGTTGATCAGGCTTGTTTCACAAAGAGTAGCGAGGTGATTACAACCCAGTAAGGGGGAGATGTGTAACATTACGTAACTATGTCACATTATGTACCAAAAATTAAAAAAGGAATTCCCAATATGGGGGAAATGCGTAACATTACGTAACATTGTGACATTATATACAAAAAATAAAAGGGAATTCCTAGTATGGGGGAGATTTGCAACGTTACGTAATGTTGTCACATTATGTGCCAGTAATAAAATAAAAAAAATTGTATGTCTCTCAGTGCTTGATTGATCCACCTTTAGAATGGATCTATGCTAAGCGATATGAGAATCGACATCACTATTTTGTATACTTAATATTTTCATATCCTACAATCACCATACTTTTGGCTGTGCATTCAACAACTAATTAGAAGGAAACTTGCAGAATGTCAATTTTAAGCTAGTTTTGAGCACATATAGTTAAAGAATACTGAAGGAATTTGCAGAATAAAATCAACGGAGAATATTGACTTATTTTTATTATGAAATGGAGGAATATTACAGGGTAGGGTCGTGACTACATCCTGAGGTGCTTACAAGAGCACACCAACAACCTCCAACACACAAGAACTATAAAAACTAGCTATCATAACATGTTACAAATGGATTCCGGAACACATGGTACGTTCATGATCTAACTATAAATGAATGGGATCTGCAAAATACTATAGAAAAACATAATTCAACTCTATGAGAAAGGTTGAATACCTTCTTCCTCAATGGCTAGCTGCATACACAAATAGTGTAGTGGAAATGAGGGGCACATCGGCCTCTTGGTATGCAAGGGGAGCATCACCCAAGCAAGAGATGCCTAAGCAACTCAATAACAATTTCAATAATCAACAAGATAACCTTTTCTAGTGCATATTACCTCTTTCCTTTATACTTCTCCTTGCTTCCCAATACCATACTCCAATAACATGGCTTAGAGAAAACCATAGAGTTGACTAGCTTGCCCCTAGCTTGCCCCTACTTAGCCAAAATTAGTGACAAATACCATGGTTCATCCCAAAACCATGCTTTGAGTTATTAATGGCCCATAATTGTTCCACTACCTCCACAAGTGCACCCTCTAACATCCTTTCCCATTTCCCTCCTTTTTCCAACCAGTTTGACCCCTTCTTTCCCTTAATTACATCCAATTTCCATGTTTTAAGGAAATGGCCAAATACATTAAATAAGCATCCCATTTGGCCCAAAAACCTTCCTATGCACCTCTTTGACTTAGTAAACTCATTTAATGCATGGGATAATCCTCCTTAGTGCCACCATATCCTTGTTCAAACATTGGACCAACTCAACTAGTGTTTTGTGGACAAAACTTTTCCTTTGACCAATATTACTTGCCAATTCAAACTAGATGTGTCAAATTATTTTTCTCTTTCACACTAGTTTGGAGTTGTTCCTCCTTGGACTCTTCTCCAGTAATAATTACTTCCAACCTTAGGATGGCCAACTTAGGATATTTTCAATATTTTTAACCATATGGAGAATTAGCTTATTTTATGAATCAACTAAGGTTCACCATCTCCTTTATGCATTTTCCCAAGTCCAATATACATTAATATGACATTATTCCTAACTTTGAACCTTAGGATTAGCAAATAATAAACGCAAATCACCACCTAGGCGAATAAACATGAACAAGTCTAGGTGTCTTAGGAAATTGTGGTCCATGGCCAAATTTGGGAGCACTACATCACATCAAGATATTTGTTCGATGATCAAATGCATGAATTTTTGGAATTCCCAAAATCTGAAAACCAATAAGTCTATCTAGAGTTCCATATATTAGTTGTCAAAAGGTTGCACATCTTGGGAGTCCCAACGAACCAAGTTCGATGGCATATCAGACATACTGTATTGAAAGTGCCTCGTCGGAGGTAGGACATTGGAGAATGTTGAAGGAAGGTCGAGCATAAATCCGATGGGTGATGTTTCACAAGCATATCCGATATCGGATCAAAAGTATTCGAGAATTGTAATTGGTTTTAGGCAGTGTTACACATGTACGCATCCCCAAAGGTAGGAAATCGCTTCCATGCCCCTGCATGCCTCGTAAACTTCAAAACTCCATTGTAGACCTCTCTCCCACATCCTAGTTTGAAGGAAACTAAAGGAAACATAGAAAAAAACCCTATTAACTATAAATCCCAAGTCACTTAAATTCCAAATTCAAGTTCAAGATTTATAGATCAAGATTTAAGTGCTCACCTATTCAAACTTTCAATTTAAGTGTGAACCCTTGGAGCCCATTTTCTCTATGTTCATTAAATGTGCCAACAAACATACACTCAACAAAACTTAAAAGAGATATATCGAAATATACGATGAAATTTCATGTCTGGACAAAACTCCATCCCTTACCATGAAAATGTTAAACATCCTTTCTGAAATAACGAGTAAGAAAAAAATATCCTGTACATATGACCGCAACTGATGTTAATTCCGAGTTATTCATCGACTATTACAAAACAATCTACTGATTTTATGAATTTCCAGAGGAAGGAAATCTACATAACGTAACCCTTGCTATTTAAAAACTCCATAATCCCGAACCCAAAGGAACCAAAACCTAGAAATCTAAAGAGATAACCATGGAACAGAGTTCGTCAACCAAACCATGCGAAATTGACTGCCTCGAATTTATAAATGATTTCGAAGCCTTTATCTAAAACGCTGAACATCACATAAACTAAGAAAATAACCAAATCATGCGAAAATGAATGCCTTGAATTTATAAATGATTTCGAAGCCTTTTTCCAAGAAGCTCAACTCCACATAATGTAAGAAAGTAAAGATATTATATCCAAACAGATCTGTGTACCTTGACGAGAGTCAAAATCCTCTGTCAATAAACTGTTCTTATGGTATATATGATGCCACAGGTGAAGTTAATGCCATTAGTGGGAGAAGAGAGTACCCTTTAAGCAACTTATTTCAACAACATAATACTCTACTATCCCACTACTCCCCCAGATCCTTAAACAACGAGTTGTCTAAAAAGTCTACTCCTCCAGATCCTTAAACAACAAGTAACGAGTTGTCACGAGTTGTCTAAACAGGAGACTTTTTATTTTTATCTTTGTTTCTGGTTAGTTTTTATCAGTTTTTGGTCATGAATCTTCAATGAATTTTCAAAACTCTTAAAAACACTGCTAGATTTATGGAATTTACAGAGTGTGAGAGTGTGGGTGTTGAGGGTTGTCCTATATATTGATTTCATTTCTGAACTTAAAATCTTCCAACAAACAACATAAATTAATGATTTTGTAAATTAAATTCACCAAATTCCGACAAAAAAAAATCAACTTAAAAATCAAATCGCTCCAACAAGTACTGCTTTCATATCTTCTTCCTGCAATGTCAAAAGTACGGCAAACACGGATAAACTAATATTAATATGAAACGAGTATTCATGAATCATCTATCTCATGTATTTTCGGAAGCAGGGTACAGATTACATCATGGTGGATCTAGGTACTTATGCTTTAATACAAAATGTCCTGTTTATTATTTCTAGCGGTTTCAGAGTACATGCAATATGGAATACATTAAATGGGAGAATATTAAGCATGCCACTTGCCATTGAGTATGTAACGTTCGATTTGAATTGCTTCAGATTCAACAATTGGATTTGAATTGCTTAAGATTCATGAAAATGTATTGGACGCCAAAAGGAATTTAGTGCTTTGCTGGATTATCGATCCCATACAATACAGTCATGTAAGCTGTGCAAATAAACTGTACACTATCCATGTTGGCTTAATGGAGGAGGAAAATCAAACTATCCATGCAGCAAAGTTGTAAACCTCAATGTCGTATATTACACTACCATAGATTCATCCAAACTTTATAACTCCGGATCTATCCATGGTTTAGGTTTATCTTTATGAACAGTTCAACATTGAAATTACCAATTAACAGCTCTGGGATTTTTACAGCAGTTTGCCCACTTATGAGATATTGCAGATAATCTCCATGTTTATGAAATATAGCAAGGAATAATAGTTACATATTGAATATTCAGATAAAGATGATGACAGTAAAGAAAAAACACAGCTCAGCTCTTTAAATGATATCTCTATATATATATCAGATGTTATACATCTTTTTCAAAAACAATTAGTACATGATTCAGAGCTCCGGAGGGATAGACAGCTATGGAGAATGTGGAAGGATGGACGAGTCTGCTCTTCCCAACAATGGGAAAACAAGGGATGGAAGATGCCAATGAAACCCAAGAAGAAGCAAGAAAGTCTTGCAAGGTCAAGAAACTGTCTAACAAGAAGAAGAAATACTGGCTTGGCAGAGATTAGCAGGTACACATGGGAAAAAATATATATATTGTGGAATAACAGAGGGACAATTTCAATAACAATGGAAATAGAACAAGCTGAGAGAGAGTGAGTGAGATGAATAACAATAAGCTCAGGCAGGATAGCATCTACTGTAAACCTATGGAACAGCATTGCTCAACAGGAACCAGAAACTAACTCCACGGGAGGATGTCTCGGATTGAGGAGCTAAAGCCACTCCATAGAGAGAAAGATAATTTGATTTTTCTAATATGAAGCCCACGGGATTGGCTCAAGCACTATAATAAAAAAGACATTCAAAACTAAGGTTTCCAAAAAATACTTACAGTCGAAGAATCCTCCAGCTTGTCGAAGAACCGCATTCCATCTTCGACATCCATGGGTTCCAGAGGCCTATTCCCATTTCCAGTTCCTTCAGCCGATGAGGAAGAGGAACAACTGTGTTCAGCACGCAGTGCTTGGGCAATGGTCTCCCACAGAGCCCAGGATTTCCTGAACGAAGAAGCCTTGAACATCAGCGGGAGTGTTGTTTGAATTGGCAAGTTCCTGGGATCGTCCCAGAGATGGCCGCTCGAGCTTAAGATGTCACTGCATTCTACTTGAAGGGCAAGAAGCATGCGCTGCTCAATTTCCCGGAGCTCATTGATCACCTTCCACAACCGGTTTCTTTGTCTCCGCGCGACATTCAGGCTGCCGCTGCAGAAGCAGCCGTTGCCTTCCATTCTGAAAGTGCAGGGAATTCTAGAAGGAGCTGCAATGCCTATAAACGAGAATGGAAACGCCCAAAAAATCCTTCAGTAAGTTATAATGAGCATGCAGCCTCCTCTTCAAATTCCGAGACAGCCAGCGTCGTGCTATCAGGGCAAGCGAATACTAGTAATTCGTTCTCAGTTTGTACACCAACAGAACGTGTCGTTGGTAACTCTGAGTGTGTAGTGGTGGAGGAAGACTTGTTCGAGTCCTTTAACTTATTTACGAATTTGGCAGAAGCTCTTCTGCTTTCTCCCCCTCCTCTGTTTTGTATTCATGAAGAGGAGCACAATTTGGAGGAAGGACTTCTTTGGTCTGATTTCTGAAAGAGAATAGTATTCCTAGTTTGTATAAAAATACAGGTCTAATAGGAATATTTTTTTACTAGTTATTGGCTGACTACATGCCATTTCCAGCCATGTTACTCTGGAAGATTTGTGAAAAGTTACATCCAGCCCTGAGTTTCTTCGTTGCTTTCAAAGTACATGTTCTCTTCTGCAATAGAGTCCCATGCTGTGCATTTTAATTAGTAGATGACGGTATTGTAAACAGATCAATCAATTGGAATTTTGATTATGCTTGTTGAAGCTCAAAGGTATTTCAAACCTTCGAGGTGCAGAGTGCAACCATAGACTGTTAGTAGAAATCATTGTGGGCTTTGAAGGTTCAAATACCTCTTATTTCCATCACGCCGAGTAATAGTATTCCTGGGCACAGGAGAAAACGATGGGCGCTTTCTGTTACACGTAGCCAGCGTAAGTGTTCTGCCATGGCTCTGGAACAGAGTTGTACTCGGGGGAAATTGCAGAACCAGTAGGGAGTAAGCTACTGACTTTCGAAGAACCGCATTCCATCTTCGACATCCATGGGTTCCAGAGGCCTATTCCCATTTCTAGTGCCTTCAGCTGATGAGGAAGAGGAACTACTGTGTTCAGCACACAGTGCTTGGGCAATGGTCTCCCACAGAGCCCAGGATTTCCTGAACGAACGAAGAAGCCCTGAACATCAGCGGGAGTGTTGTTTGAATTGGCAAGTTCCAGGATCGTCCAGCCGAAGGTACTCCCGAGATGTAGGTGGTGAATTGAATGTAGGGAAGGGACGTGAAAGAGGGGAGACGGTGATGGACGACGGGCGTTAACAGCGACGACGGAAGAACGGCATTGGTCTAACGGGTTTAGCGAGGGGCCGGCGGTGGGAGGAATGCCGGTCCGGTGGTCGGAGCGCCGGCGCGGCGTCGCGCCGGGCAAAATCGTCGCGTCGGTAGCTTACTCCTTTTAAATATGTACAACCAGGAATATGACATGTGGATGCAGATTCCTTCGCTAAAGAAATTCGTAAATTGAATTTGACCATGTTCGCGATACATATTATATCGCGAAGAACCGACAATGAGAAGACAAACTTTGAAAGAAATACAGGAGGATACTCACATTTTCAGGAAAGTAGCATGTGATCAACGGCAACAATAATCGATCATATTTAAATTTAATTTATTATTTTGACAGATCATGTTCTACACTTGAAAACTGCATCGATAATCTCATTTTCCATAGCATCGGTCAAGACAGATCATGCTCCTTAGTTCAGTTTTTCATGTAATCTGACCTATTAACTCTCATTTCACAAGCACTTTCAAGCTGTCAGCCCCATATCTCAAAAATCTGAGCCCTTGAAACTTGAAACACACAAAAAAAACCTACATCTTATTCTGAAACAATGAGAGATTTTTAGTATACTAAAAGCTTTCCACCCTGTATAGCCAGTTATACATGGTATTATTGCAAAGAGAATTGAATAAAGGATTCCAGATTTTTCCAAGCTGTTCCTTCATATGATATTGCTGCAACGGCAGCTTTACTCACAGTCTTAACTCTCTGTTTCATCTCGTCCTCTGCCATTACTATTCTGGAGCGCCTTATATACTGGACAGACTTTTCGTGGGGAAGGGAGCCTGTCCAATGCAGTGTGCATTGGACAGGCTCCCCTCCCGAGGAAAAGTCTGTCCAATATATAAAGATTGCCCACCCACCTCCACCCGCCGTTGCGCATTGGACAGGCTCCCTTCCCGAGGAAAAGTCTGTCCAATATATAAAGATTGCCCACCCACCTCCACCCGCCGTTGCTTCCCGGAAAGATCCATTGCTGGAAAGGAGGTGATAAAAACCCCGTACCCCAAAATCATTTCATGTTCACAATTTTCTGCTCCTCCTTTTGACTGTATACGATTCTAGTTGTAAATCTGCATGCGCGAGGAGGATTCGAAATGGGATCTGTTACTCAAACCTCAGAGATGAATGCGAAGATTGTGAACGAAAATGAATGGCTTCTGGGCATGGAGCTCGGAAATTTCTCCTGCCTTCCCATGGCTATGAAAGCAGCAATCGAACTCGATGTTCTTCAAATCATAGCAAATGCCGGCAATGGCGTCCAACTCTCGCCCAGGCAAATCGTTGCCCAAATTCCAACGACGAACCCTGACGCTGCCATTACTCTCGATCGAATCCTGAGAGTGCTGGCCAGCCATTCGGTTCTGAGCTGCTCTGTGACCACGGACGAGAACGGGAAGGCCGAGAGGCTCTATGGCCTCACTCCACTCTGTAAATATCTTGTCAAGAATCAAGATGGAGTCTCTCTGGCTCCACTGGTGTTGATGAATCAAGATAAGGTGTTGATGGCAAGCTGGTATTATCTGAAGGACGCTGTGCTTGAAGGGGCCCATCCATTCACCAAAGCCCATGGAATGAATGCGTTCGAGTACCCAGCTATAGACCAGAGATACAACAGTGGTTTCAACAGGGCAATGTCTGAGCATTCTATCATGTTGATGAACAATATTCTGGATACTTACAAGGGTTTTAATGAGGTTCAGGAATTGGTGGATGTGGGAGGAGGAGTTGGATCGACTCTCAATCTCATAGTTTCAAGGTGTCCCCACATCTCAGGAATCAACTTCGACTTGCCCCATGTGGTGGCCGATGCTCCTCACTATTCAGGTAAATCCGAATCCCCAAATTCAACCATTGAAATCTGTTTGTGATCTCTGTGTAGCTGACCAAAACTGGTGAATATGTGTTTGTTCAGCTGTGAAACATGTGGGTGGAGATATGTTTGACAGCGTACCAACTGGCCAAGCTATTTTTATGAAGGTATGGCAACGGGTTTCTGCTGTTTCTGTTGGGTAGTTTCATATGAAAATTGAAATTTGGCTTGGAATTAGATCAATGGACAGGGATTTTACTGTATCTATCAATTTTGTTTGATTGCAGTGGATTTTGCATGATTGGGGTGATGGTTATTGCATGACACTTTTGAAGAATTGTTACAAGGCATTGCCAGAGAAAGGGAAGGTGATTGTGGTGGATACCATTCTCCCAGTAGCGGCAGAGACATCTCCCTATGCTCGCCAGGGTTTTCATATAGATCTGCTGATGTTGGCATACACTCCAGGGGGCAAGGAGCGCACAGAGCAAGAATTTCAAAATTTGGCTAAGGCTGCAGGATTTGCAGGTGGTGTTAAACCTGTATGTTGTGTCAATGGAATGTGGGTCATGGAATTTCACAAGTAGCTATGAGATCATGTTGTATGGTTTATCTTCATTCCGTAATCCACTTGGAATACCATAAATTAATGATTAAAATAAAATATGTTATCAATGCCAATGATTGTGAATTAACCCCAAGTCCCCATTACGATTATGGTTAAGTAACTAGGGGCCGGCTGATTGGATTTGTAAAGGCAATATAATATCATTTGAAATGTAGTTAAACATGGATGTGCATTTGGTGGCACTATGGGTACTAAAGGCAAATTTTATATTTTTTTTTGCAGAACTTATAACAAAAGCTTTTTTTTTAGGATTTTAAAGTGCATAATTTTTATTTATTTTATTTTTTCATCATTTCTAATAGATCATTATTACATAATATAATAGGATAAGCCACAAGATCTGTCTTACATCTTGCAAAGATTACTTTTATGAACATATTTTGTTTCTTGTTCTTTTCCACAAGATCATCATGGTCTAAACAGAAATTCCGCCATAGGATAATCTAATTGTTTATGGTGGAGTGGAGTTGTATTTGATATAGATTTTTGTTGAAGTAATTTGTGATGCTTGTGAGATATGCAAAATTTTGTTTAACTTGACCCAAAAAAAAGAAGTTAATGTTTTGGTTGCATTGTTGTTTATAGGTTGGGGGTAAATAAAACGAATTAATAACTATATAGACTTGAATGTAGAGGTTGTGTGAGGAGATAAATTGTTTAGGGATTTTTTTTTGAAACAAGGTTTCAAATGTGGTATGACAATTGTGCTTTTCAACACACCTTTGAATTTGAGAATGTAATAATTTTACTTGTGGGGCCCTAACTCCTCATTTGTTGGTGTTTATTTTTCCCCATCAAAGTATGAAAGGGTCCAAATACAATTAACCTATGTAATTTTCTAGTAGTTTGTTAGCCACGACTTCAATTTCTATTGTTCCAACCACATTGATGTTCTCTAATGTATCACCCAATTTTCTATTTCATATTCCAATCCCCTTAGTAGGTCTAGGGTTCAATACAAGGAAATGGAATAGTTTGCAATCCTTTTGATGAGAAAAGTTTAAAGAAAACCTAGAGCATGGAAATTGTTGATGGAGCATGTACATAGACTTGGAAACAATGTTGAGCATTGGAGAATGGTCTATAGGATGGTTTCTCTAATCATGGTGGTGCTTCAAACAATTGTTATTCATGCTTTTGATATCATATGAGGACTTTCATATGCCAGTGAAGCACCTTGCTCACCACTTCCAATGTTATAGGATAAGGTCTCATGAAGCGCTCCTCAAAGGTTGGCTATGTTTGGAATTTACACTTCCAAGTGTTTGACAATTTCATTGTTGTGCACTACAATATAATGTTTGGGGAAAATATATATTTTCGGTGTATATCAACATATATGGTTAAGGATAAAGTATCCTATTAAGGGGCACTTAATTGTTTTGGTATGTTGGGCATGTGTTTAGTTCCAATGATGTTAGAGGGGAACAAAACTCTAATAAGTTGAAAACCTTTGCTCACATTCACAATGGTTGTTTAACAACCAGGTTTTGAAACCTACAATATTTGCAGAGTAACGCCCCATCCCAACTAGTAAGCCATAATGTTTGACGATTTTACTTGAAAGACATGGGAGAAAATCCACGAAATAACACTTTGATTTTATAGGATAACTATTATGAACTATCATTTTTGAAAGGCAAGCAATGGATCCAACTCAGGGTGAAGAGTGTTTACTTATTGATAGAAGTCTTTTGTATGTAAATTCTGAGCAACCATTAAGGATGGTTGTTGGTTGTAGAAATGCTTCAAACAACTATTATTGATTACATTGATGCATGTGTTTCATTATCACTAAGTGTAAAGACACAAATGTCATGGCACTTGAAATGGTCAACTATGCCAACTTAACCATGGAACTTCATACCACATAAATTTTGGGCATGGATAAATGGAATCCATAGTGTCCTCATAGACCGTCAAGTTGAGTGGAGTCTTTTAATATCTATATCATATCCTTTTGTCATGTCACATTTTTATCTATATTCTTATTCACTACTTAAAACATTTAGAGTGATCCTATAATATTTTCATAGTTCCCTACACATATCTTACACAATGTATATAATATTTTTGTGTAAAACTTATCACTTTATTTTTTAGGCAGGAATTAACTTATATAGTTTATATATAAAAAAATTCTAAACTTGTCCCTTCATTTTTTTCTAGGAATTTTAAGGAATGCATAATTTTTATTCATTTTAATCTTTTTAATCATTTCAAATGGATCAATCTTGCATGATACAATAGGATAAAATGAAACACCCCACTTTCCAAGCCAAGGCACGTGAGACACGGAGTTGTATTAGCAATGAAACTATTTTGTTTATTGTTCTTTTTCACAAGATCATCAAGATCTCAACTATAGGCAAAGATCTTGCCCCTAGTCCATAACAATATAATCTAAATTTCCATGGTCAAGTTGCTTTGTGCATTGGATATATGCTCTTGTTGAAGTCATTTGTGATGCTTGTGAAGTATGCAGAGATTTGCCAAGCTCAAACCAAAGACAACATATAAGTTATTATATTGGTTGCATCATTTTTTGTGTCTCTATTCTTGTTGTTTATTGGTTGGATCCAAAGAAAAGGAATGAGGAACCACACAAGGAACTACATATACTTGAATGTAAAAGTTGTGCGAGGAGATAAAGTGATTACATTCTTTATGAGCTAGGTTTGTTTGTGGAACAAGGTTTCAAATATGGTACGACAACCATTGCTCTTTATTACACACCTTTGAATTTGAGGATGTTATAACTTCTCTTGTGAGGCCCTAGCTCCTCCTTTGTTGGTGTTTATTGTTCCCCATCAAAGTATGAAAGGGTAGATATACAATTAACATATGTAATTTTCTAGTAGTTTGTTAGCCACGACTTCACTTTCCATTGTTCCAACCACATTGATGTTCTCTCATGTATTGCCCAACTTTCTATTTGATGTTCCAATCCCCTTAGTAGGTCAAGGGTTCGATATGAAGAAATGACAGAGTTTCCAATCCTTTTGATGATAAAAGTTTGAAGAAAACCTAGAGAAAGGAAGTTGTTGATGGAGCATGTACATAGACATGGAAACAATGTTGAGAATTCGAGAATGGTGTTAAGGATGGTTTCTCTAACCATGGTGGGACTTTGAACAATTACTATGCATGCTTTCGATATGTAAAGAGGATGAGGACTTTCATGTACTAGTGAAACACCTTTCTCACCACTTGCAATGTTATAGGAGAATATCTCATGAAGGGCTCCTCAAAGATTGGCTATGTTTGGAATTTACACTTAGGGTGTTTGAAAATTCCATTGTTGTGAAATACAATACAATGTTTGGGAAAAATAGATATTTTAGGTGTATATCAACATTTATATCAAAGGATAAAGTATCCTATTAAGGCACTTAAATTGTTTTGGTTTGTTGGACATGTGTTTAGTTCCTATAATGACAAAGGGGAATCAAACTCTAATAAATCGAAAACCTTCTCTCTCTCTCTCAGACACACACACACACATGTGCAAGGGCTATTTAACAATCAGGGATTGAAACCTACAATATTTCAAGAGTGATCTCTGATCCCAACCACTAAGCCATGATGCTTGATAATTTTACTTGAAATAGATGGGAGAAAATCCATAAAATAACACTTTGATTTTTATAGGATAATTATTATGAACTATCGTTTTTTAAAGGCAATCAATGATCCAACTCAGGTTGAAGGTTGTTTCCTTATTGATAAAAGTATCTCTTTATGTAAATTTTGAACAACCATTAAATATGGTCGTTTTGGTTGTTGCAATGCTTCAAACAACTATTATTGATTACATTGGGGCCGCGTGTTTCATTATCACTAATCACCATGTCTTCAAGCTTGGGAAACTTCCAATGATTCCTTCACTTATTTTTATGATTTCTCAATTTTGTATTCATGTTTAAAAATAAACTCAGAAGACCTTCATCACCAAAAATCTTGGAATACCTCGTGATGTTGCAAGAACTTTATTATGAAAGGGATGCATAACTATGGATGGTCAAGAGGAAAATGCCTTTAAAACATTCATTGGAAGAGCTTATATTGGATATTCTTACCTAATTTCAAGAAAATCATGTTCCAATATATTGCTATTGTCATTACTGAGGTTTGAAAGTCTAGGAGGAACGTGGTTATCCAACACGATTTCTCATAGGAGATTCTTGTCAAACATCGGTTTTTCCATTGCAAGTTGGAAAACATGGACTTAATGGTTCACATGCCCATTCCTCTGAGTTGAGGCTCTAGACAGAAATTGATGACACACTCTTCAACCTCATTGCTAGAAATTATTGACACACTCTTCAACCTCATTGCTAGAGAGTAAAGCTAACCACAACAGTGCACCAACCTACTCATCATGCATATTATAGTTCAAATTTGTTGCCATCCTTCATTCAAATGGTTATGTTACTCTCCCAATAAGGGAATCTCGATTTATGCACCAAAATATAGCTATATAAAATAATTAGGCCATCATTCTACATAATGCAAAGGGATTCCTAGAATCTATATTAAATTTGAACAAATCACATTTTTTATGACATCCTTTGCACCATCAAAGGAACTTATTAGTAAAATTCAAAATTTCATACAACCATCATCTATGAAATGGATCAATAACCTAACTTACATGAAAGGGAAGGGAATGCTTTCATTATAGACTCACCATAGTTTAAGGATGGGCACAATTTAGATATACATGAATAAGTGGACATGTGAAGGATGAAGGAAAAGTTGGAATTATGAATGGTAGGTAAAGGGAAATATTTAGGGAAGGGTGGTGGAAGAACAAATAATATATTGAAAATACATAAATTAATCATATTTTTTTAACGTTTAGAGGAAGAAAAATATGCACATTTTGTTCAATACAAAGAAACCTAGAAAAGGGATAGCCGCATACTCAA
Source organism: Pseudotsuga menziesii (assembly GCA_001517045.1). Taxonomy (NCBI): domain Eukaryota; kingdom Viridiplantae; phylum Streptophyta; class Pinopsida; order Pinales; family Pinaceae; genus Pseudotsuga; species Pseudotsuga menziesii. Next base: position 15,145 of record LPNX010650912.1, on the reverse strand, counting down.
ATTCCGTCTACTCTTCTTAAAATAAATATTAATGTACATATTTCCCTCTATAACATATTCGAGGAGGAGGGGCAATTTTTTGTCTTTTCCCTTGATGTGTATACATTAGGGTTGCATAATTTATTTTCCATTTGAACTTAATCCTTGTCACGTCCCCACCCGTCCACTAGAGAGAGAGCGCGACCATAACTGCTCGCTCTGATTGGTGCGAGAGCATCCAACTCGAAGTTCATTGAATTTTGTATGTAATCTGATGGATTCTCGATTTTTTTTTCCAAAAATCTATAGAGTCATGAATTCATCTTGCGTTCACTCTATTCAAGTCTGCGTATAAATTCTCCAACTTCCCAATAGTAGAGAAATTGATCCTGTTAGTGATCAGTTCGATGATCTACGAAGAAAGATCTCAGAGGAGATCGAACGATAGAGAAAAATCACGATGGAAATCGATGGTCACAATCTGTTCCGTATCTGGAGATAGATCAACGACTGAGAATCAACTCGCAAGAATCAACGGTGCAGAAAGCTTGATTTTTCAGAATCAGGGAAATATGAAAATTGCGATCCCGCATCCCGCATCCTGCATGCATAATAGTTCGTTGTGGAAAGGAAAGTTGTGGAAATAGAGATCTGTCAAGCCGCATCCCGCATCCCGCATGCGGAATAGTCCGTTGCAGAAAGGAAAGTTGTGGAAATAGAGATCTGCGAAGCCGCATCCCGCAAGTTGCGGAAAGGAAGATTTCTACCAAGAAATTCAACCTTGAAAGAAGTCTTGGACAGATTTGGTCATTCAGGTCATCACCAATCCGGGAAATCTAAGCCCCATAACGTAGTTTAAAAATGGCATTGAACATAAAAATATTTACAGGTGAATAATGCAATCTTCAACAGAAACAATACATTTCATTCAACACATACATGTTGTTCATACTCATAAAACAAGCAACATTCATCTTGTTCAAGCAGTTAACATGTTCATGATCATTTACGAAAAAATACAATTGCAGAGTTAAGCATAGATAATAATACTTATCTTGAAAGAAGCTTGTCCTGTAACCAGCTATGTCGCTGCAACATTTTACCCAACCATAGGCCAGTGTGCACCTTACTCTCTTAGCATCACTGCCACCCCCAAGCTGTGCATGATTTCCATAGGGAACTAGGGGACACAGACTTACACACAGCAAGGCCAAACACCCACAGTCAAGCCAATAAACACATCCAAACACAGTCATCCTACTAACATATGGATTCTTGGACTTACTCAGCCAAGCCCACAGGGATGCACTACACAAAAAAATGCAAGTTCTGGCTATGAATCAAAAACATCATGGAAGCCAAAAAAACAATGGAAATCGAGAAATGACAACCCTATGACCAAAACCGACTTCCCAGAACGTTCAATAGCTTCACGTGGGTGAAGGCGTCTCAACAACCACTCCGAAATCGGGGATCCCTCTTTAATCTGCTGGGCATTTCTAGAAATGATTCTCCAGCCATGGGAGAAAAAACAAAATAAAAAATCGTGCAGGAGAAAAATAGAGGACGGAGGACTGAGAGGAAGAACAATACAGAACAAAACACGGAGTCTACAAGCAGAACAAATGCAAAGCATGCCTGAACAAAATGGATTAGAGAATGATCAGAATGGACCACAACATTTCAGTGAGAGCCAAATGATGGACTAGGCATGCACAATGAGGAATAAAAATTGAAATCATGAAGGATAAAACTTAGGATGGTTCAGCTAACTGAGAGCTCCACGTGAATGAAGGATGGATTAAAAAAGACCCCCCCACAGCTCCCCAAAACATGAGGGAAGATGAAAACGTGAATGCCTGAGGGCATACATTTTTGGGTGTTTTCTTGCCCATGAAGTCAGAACACGTTTTTCAAAATGGGTGCTCTTCCCAATTCAAATTTTTGCCCATACTCTTCCCATTCCCATGCAATACTACCTCAACCAAATTTTGGCAGAAATAAAAGATTTGGGGAAAAAGACAAGAAATGGGTTTTCCCTTTTGACATATGGCTTTTCCCAAATGGCTCAAGGTTAAAAATCCCCCCACTTATCCTTAGGAAATCATGCCCCCATCTCATTATTTGTTGCATTGACATAGCTGGTTGTAGGTATTTTATTAATCACATATTTACATGATGTAGAAAATTATATTGTGCCATCGGCTAGCACGATGACCATCGGCATCGATTTTAATTGCCGAAATGTAGAAGACTAAATCCATGGCAGGGCCTTTCCCTTGAGCTCCACCCATGATTTATTAACGCTATTTACATCATTTATAATTTAATGCAATTGGGGTTGAAACTGGGGTATTACAATCCCCTCCCCCTTCAACAACATTGTCCTCAGTGCTCATCAAAACTGAACAAAATGCTACCCTGGTACTATCTCAGTGCTTTACAAATTTGAACAAAAAATGGGTGTGCCAATCACATGGCATCCTCTAGCTCCCACGTAGCCTCATCAGGATAGTGGTGCTACTTCTGCATATTTGACTTGTCCAATGGTATGATATGGAACTCCTCCTTGGTCCCACTACATGGTTGTCTTGCGTACAGACTCCTCCAAGTCCTTGATTGCATGCATCAATACACACCACCAAATATTTTTCCGGTCGTGGAGAATCCTTCTCCACAGCTTGGAACATATCTAATGTGTTTGTCAATCCCGCAATACCTATGCTTAAGCCCGAAGCAATGAGTCAATTCCCACATCATATTTACAAGGTTTTTTCTAAAAATCATAGATGAATCACATGCACATGTATATTGACATAAAATCAACAAGAAGTTGCCGAGTGAACCAAATACTTATCTTGCATAAGTATCTTCTTTTGGTTCCACAGGTGTCGGATTGGGCTTAATACAACCATGGCACTCACAACCCTACCCCACCCCACACTTGGGTGTGCATTAAAGGGTAGCCAAGTTTCTTCAAGCCTCGTATCACCCAAAAATATCTTTCACTTGAGATCTGACAGCTCTTTTTCAGAGCCTAAAACTCCTTCTAGGTTCTCACCAAGCTCGACACCTCCTTTCCGAACACCACAACAATTAATTCACATGTCAAATTCATTCATATAAGGTGCAATCTAGAACAAGATGTTCAAAACCATGGCTGCATCATATGCTCATGTATATTTACAGGAATCAACAACAACAACAGTTTGATAAGTAAACCAAATACTTATCTGTATATCCTATTTCAACCATGATCTGGTAGCCTTGCTCTAGAGCCCAACACCTCTCTGGGTGCTTAATGGAAGCTCTGCTTAAGGGTTAACACTTCCTCCCAGTGCTTACCAACACTCTGACATTATCTGTGTAGCATATATCAACCAATATTGGGGAGCTCTGCTCCAGATTCTAACACCTATTCCAAGTGCTCGCCAAGCTTAGGAACTTCCTTTCCAGACAGGAAAATGAATCAACTAACTTGTCAAATTTATTTCTATAAGATGCAACCTTTAACAAGATTTTCCAAAATATGGACCACATCATATGCATATGTATAATTACAAAAAATCAACAAGGGTTTTCCAAGTAATCAAATACTTATCTGTGTAGAATCTCGTAACCGATATCTGGTCAACCCCGCTTCAGAGCCTAACACCTCCTTGGGTGCTTAATGACAGCTATGGCTTAAGGGCCCAACACCTCCTCCAAGTGCTTACCAATGCTCAGGCGCTTCTTTTCTAGACATCATAATATCTAGGGGTTATTCTCTTCACGGAGCCCCCACTCTCGTGACAGTCCCCTTACGGCGTGAATATGTGCGGAGAGAAGTCTAACTGGATGTCTTACACCCTGGGCGTCCCTAGTGATGCATACAGGTGCCTAGCTGATAGGGGGGGTGAAGCTATGTACTCTCGTACATCCTTCCAGAGCAGTGATCTTTCTCAAACGCATCCTCCCCAGAGTTGTGTACTCCAGGGGCGGACCACCATCATCTCACTTGCGTTACATACAAGCATGCAGTTTATATGAGATGTTATTATAAAAATAATTGCAATTATAGGTTTTCAAACCTATCCCAAACACATCCCTCCGAGAAGCTATGTATATAAGTACATCCTTCCCAGGAGCCATGTACATCCAGTACATATTTTCATCATCTCACCTGCACTACATATAAGCATGCAGTTTATATGAGATGTCATTATAAAAATAATTGCAATTATAGGTTTTCAAACCTGTTCCAGGGACATTCCTCCAAGAAGCTATGTATCCAAGTACATCCTTCTGAGGATCCATGTACAACCAATACATGTTTTCATCATCTCACCTGCGTTACATACAAGCATGCAGTTTATATGAGATGTCATTATAAAAATTTAATCATAGATTTTGAAATCTATTTCATGCTCGGATAAATTTCCAATTATCGAATGATTAATAACATTGATAGTCAAACCCAAAATTTGAATTCACAATTATGCTTCCCACAGAAAATCAGATTTTGTAACAATGAGATCATCCTCATATTGTTTGGCTTTTGCAAGCGGGGAGTAATCATCCCTAACTTACACATGCTTCCCAAAACCTGGACATTCACATACAACATGTCTTCTTGACACCATTTAGATCATCCAAACAGTTAATAATATTCGATTAACAACAAAATTTAAAATCCGAAGTTCAAAATCTATTATGTTCAAAAGTTAGATTTCAGTCATGAGACCCTTCTCATAGCACATGGCAGTTTCATGCCTTGGTTGCAGTGGGTACAACCAGACTGCTTTGCTCCGGTCATTCTACCTGCAATCTTTAGGAATGGCCATTTCCTCATGGGACTACAAGTTCACATGTAGGCTTCCTTAGCCTATACATAGACCCAACTTTACCTGCAGAATATCCTTCAGTGAACCTCCTGCAGTATCCTGCAAAGTCCCACAAAAGATCGTATATCTGTGAACTTTCTTGGAGCAGGACAACTCATCATGGCCTCAATCTTTTCAGGGTCTATAGATATTCCTTTATCTGAGATAATGTGACCCAAATGATGAACTCCATATTCGTAGAAGTCATAGTTGCTCAACTTTGCATACATCTGATGCTTCCTAAGCAATTTCAAAATCAGCTTCAACTATTCCACATGTTTTTCCTCATCCTTTGAATAAGTAAGAATGCCATCAAGGAAAAAATGAACAAACTTTCCCAAGTACCTGCTGAAAATATTATTCCTGAGGCATATAAATGTAGCTGGTGCATTTGTGAACCTAAATGGTACCACTACGAACTCATAAGATTCATACCTTGCTCCAAAGGTTTCCTTATGAACATCTTCATCCTTGATCCTTACTTGCTGGTCACTAGACCTTAAGTCAATCTTGGAAAACACCTTCGCTCCTCTCATTTGATTAAAGAGGTTATCAATTCTAGGCAAAGGATACTTTTCCTTCACAGTGACTTTGCTCAATGGGCTATAATCAATATACACCAAGAGTGTACCATCTTTCTTTTTCACAAACAGGAATGGTGTTCCCCAAGGATACACACTTTGTCTGATATACCTCTTTTCCAACAACTCTTGCAGCTGCATCTTCAGCTCTAACATTTTTGGTATGTTCATCCTACATGGCGTCTGGGACACTGGTTCTGATCTAGACACAAGATCAAAGGTAAAATTAATGTCTCTCTTTGGAGGAAGCCTTGGAATTTCATCAGTAAGAACATTCTCGAATTCTTGTAGCATATGAAATCCCTTCAACCTAGGAATATCGTACTCTGCTGCCTCCAAAACATAAGCTGCATACACTTTGCAACCTTTCCCATACAACTTCTTCAGCTATTTTACTGAAGAATTCCTTCCATAGATCACTTTTGGAAATCCTTTCACAACCCTCAGGTTTCCTTCTTCATCCAAGCACTCAAAAGTCTTGTTGTAACAATCAAGCTTTGCTCTATGTGATTCCAACCAATCCATTCCAATGAGGACATCATATGATCCAAGCGGTAGAACATTCAGATCTACATAGGTGAGTAACCCATCCATAACCAATGGACATTTCATTACCACCTTACTGACCTTCTTCTTGATTCAAGTGGCTAGTTGGACTAACCATGATCTTCTATGCTTTGATTTCTTCAAAGTGCACATCTCAACAAGTCCAGGGGTGATATAGTCATGAGTCGATCCAGGGTCAATCAAAACAGAAACAGTCTGTGCAACAATGTCACCCTCAACTTCCACCACAGTTGAGTTATGACATTCCTGGTGGTCTTATAACATTGCAAAATTTTTAGGAATGATCCCTTCTTCTTGACCCACAATTTCAACTTCTTGGGTTCTAGGGACTTGACCCTCATTCCTATTCTCAAGTGGAAAATACCTGCGCAGATGGGGTCCTTCACATCCCCAACATTTGAGTGGTTCCTTTAGTTTTTCCCTCATCACTCTAGCCGGCTCAATCACAGCTTATGATGGATGCCTTTGCTACTTCAGGAGGTGAGAAGGTTTAAAACCTTTCTTCCTTGGGTTAAGCTTCTTATTCTTCTCATGGTAATTTCTCCTAATCCCTTTTGTCTCTTTTAAGTGATGCCCAGAGTTTATATGCCTTTGGAGATCTGCCAAACTCTGTAGCATGGTTGTAGTCAACTGGTTTTTATCTACCAACGGCCTTGACCAACCTTTTATTTTCTTATTTGCAATCCTGCAACTCTGCCCTCAAGATTCTTATGGTAGCTGCAGCATCTGGGGAACTCTCTTGTTCACTTCTCCCAATAGCTTTAGTTCCATGACCTTGGATATTTTAAGTTGGACTTACATACCCTTCCCCATGTGGACAAATCCGGTGCAAATTGGGTCCTCCACATATCCAACATTAGAGTGGATTCCTGCCCTCTTGTGGGTCTCTTGGCTTTTCCCCCATAGCATATTTCCTGTGTCCACAGGGATCCTGTGCATCATCCATGCTGTTAATCTCCTTGGTGTTGATATTCTTTGACCTCCTTGGTCGGACCAAGATTAATTCTTCAATATGCACTTTGAATCTACAAAATGTGTTAACAACATCATTTGTTAGTCAATCTCAAAAATTCAAACAATTACTTACCAACTGCTTATTGTAGACATGAACGGTAAAGATCATAGTAGAATTCAGATCACGGTCATGGTGCATTTCATTGGGTTGGCTAAGTTTAGCAATTCTGATAAATAGCACTCTTTCTTGCTATAGTTTTCTTTTTGCAACCAATTGCCTTGTCACATTTATACCAATGCTGCAACCAACAGCTCTGTCAAATCACAACTTGGGCGTTCTTTTCCATTTTTATCTGATCAACTTGGCCCATTTAGGCCCAATGTTGTAACCGATAGCTCTGATACCACACTATCACCTCCCCACCCGTCCACTAGAGAGCGCGACCATAACTACTCGCTGTTATTGGTGCGGGAGCACCCAACTCAAAGTTCATTGAATTATGTATATAATCTAATGGATTCCCAAATTTTTTTCCAGAAATCTATAGAGGCATGAATTCATCTTGCGTTCAATCTATTCAAGTCTTCGTATAAATTATCCAACTTCCCAATAGTAGAGAAATTGTTCCTGTAAGTGATCAATTCGATGATATACGAAGAAAGATCTCAAAGGAGATCGAACAACGGAGAAAAATCACAACGAAAATCGATGGGCACAATCTATTCTGCATCTGGAGACAGATCAATGATTGAGAATCAACCTGCAAGAATCAATGGTGCAGAAAGCTTGAGTTTTCGGAAACGAGGAAATATGGAAATTGCGATCTCGCATCTCGCATCCCGCATGCGGAATAGCCCGTTGCGGAAATAGAGATGTGTGAAGTCACATCTCACATCCTGTATGCGGAATAGCCTGTTTCGGAAAGGAAAGTTGCAGAAATAGAGATCCGGGAAGCCGCATCCTGTAAGTTGCGGAAAGGAATATTTCTGCTAGGAAATTTGACCTTGAAAGAAGTCTTGGAAATATTTGATCATTTATGGACACCACAACAACCAAACCAACCAAATTCCTGGTCTCCTGGATGGAGGAACTCCCATCTAGGGAATAAGTTTGCTCATAACCAACCTCCTTACCAACAATTACCTCATCAACAGTGTCCTCCTCAAACTTACCCTCAGCAACAGTAGCAGCAGCTGGAGCTGCAACTTCAAAACAATGTTGCATCGATGAACATGGCAATACGACCACAACTTCCTGGTCAACCTAATCCTAACCCAAACAATAACAAAGAAATCCACCAGTTTGAGACTGCAAACATGCCTGCTTACTCCATTACCCTAGTTCCCTGCCATGATATACGCTTACGATCAGGGAAGCTTGTGGAGCCCTTAGTCATTGAAGATGTTCCATCTTCAGTGACTGAAGAGAGATTGAACCAGCAATACCCATCCAATATGGCAATCCTCATCATTGAGGATGTTGAAAGTACTATCGAGACACCAGCTAAAACATAGAGAGAAACATTCATCGAAACAAAGCCTACACAACTAGTGAGAGAACCGCCATACCCTGAACGACTGACACTACAGAAAATAGTGGAACAACCTCAATTTAACCTCTTAGGAGAGTTAAAAAATTTATATGTCGAAATTCCATTGTTGCATGTCACGTCCCCATCCCTCAACCGGCGAAGAGGACGCGACGAACATCAAACACAGCCAGGAAAATAGCCCATGAACATAAAACAGGTGAGATCAATGCTGAAATTAAAGCCTAAACAACAGGCACAATTCATCATACAAGGATGCACAGTCCTTCAAACAATCAGTGGAAGCAAACATAGACATTCCAGCATTTAACATCGATATAAATTACAGAGATGCAGTAAATAGCAGCACTTATCTTTTGATGAAGAATTCATCTGCAACTAGCTACGTCGCTGCAATGTTCCACCCAACCATAGGCCAACGTGCTCATCAGTCTTTCAGCAACACTGCCACCCCCGAGCTGGGCATGATTCCTCCGGAATAAGGGTCAATTGCAGGCTTATACATAGCCAAGGGGACATAAACAACAAACCAACACAGCTGGGTTCCACAAGCTTTCAACAAACAAGCCAAGCCAGCACAGTCCGAAGACTAACCATTGCACTCAGGAAATTACTTAGCTGTCACAGCTTAAACAGGGAAAAGAAATTATGAGTCATTCTTGGCCATATCATGGCCAAAATGACTCTTCAAACGAAATTACCACAGCCCCAAAGATGTTAGGAAGACCCCAGCAACACAGCCAACAACGTGGGGAAAAAATAGCCCCGAAATGTTTCAGTGAGCACAGCTCACAGCAAGCGTGGGGAATACAGCCCGTCCTGGGCAAAAAAATCACGGGGAAAACACATAAATACCACATAGAGGAAAGGGAAAAATACCGACTTTCGATAGCCACAGCACCCACGATTTCGCTGGGAAAAGAACAACGTGGGAAAACCCAGAAATTCCTGTGCGTGAGAGGAAAAACGGGGGAAGAATCCCTCTGCGTGAGATTGCACAACAATGGAGGCCCTGCGTGAGGAGAAAACAACTCCATTTTTGTCCGTGGATGAACAATCAACAGCCAGGACGCGAAATTTCAGTGCGTGGGTTCTCAGCAACTCGTGGAGCCAAGAAAATGTCTGCCTGAGACCAAAACCACCCTCCAGCCTGTGCGTGAGGAGGATCCCAAAAACAAAATCGTGGTGAGAGTGAACTGACCAGGGAAGAGTGCGTGAGGGAGAAAAATGGGCAGACGTGGGTGGAGTGGGCAGGTGGGCAAAGGACTAACAGTCCTGG
>LPNX010650909.1:0-68640 GCA_001517045.1 Pseudotsuga menziesii | reverse complement strand
TAGATGTGTCTTCAAGCATCTTCTTAGATTCAGACAAATTACTTGTAAATCTAGTCCTCTTAGCCTAAGTATTCAACACAATAGGTCTACGTCAGAATTGAACTCCCTCTACAGGTGCCTAAAGGATAAAGAAAGAAAACAATTCTTTAGGAGCCCAATCCTTTTCAACCAACAATCATATATAACTCAGTGACTGCAACTTGGTGAGACCTTTGGCCCAATCAATTATCATGACCTTTGATTCGCCAAAAATAGAAATCTAGAGAATTATTTTATTTTTGCGAACCATAAAAGCCCCCATAAGGCTAAAAGTTCATGCAATTGCTTTGTTGGATCTCTGAAGATCGAGGTGCATGGCACTAATATTATTACTAATAGAAGGTAGACAACTTATAAAAATTACACTTTATTGCCAAATTTGCAATTTTCCATGACACAATTAAAAATGACTAACATAAATGACTAATTCATATTCTTTTAGCTAGTCATTTTTTATGTCGTGACTAAATTAGTCATTTATTTTAGTCATTTTTAACTCAGTCACTTATTATCTAGTGATATTTGTTAACTGGTGACTAAATTAGTCGTTAATTTTAGTCGTTTATAGTTGACTCAATCAAAATTGCTCACATTTAGTAGTAAATCACTTGGAAAACCTGTGGTGACTAGAATTTTTAGTCACCTAGTAGCTAATTCCTCATTTTGTACTAGTGTGCCTTTGTTTCTCGTTTCTCCTAGTCTGCACCAGCAACACCTGTGGGTTTGGTTTCATCTCCATTTACAATAGTCCAGACACTCCACGCTTCAAATTCATCTCCATTTACAATAGTCCAGACACTCCACGCTTCAAAAATAGTCAATATCTTGAATTTCCAATCAATGTAATTATTTCCATCAAGCTTGGATGCTTCGTCGAGATAATTATTTGCAAATGAATTTGACATCTCTGCACAATAAAATTAAACAACTCAGAAAATACCTTCTCGTGCTAGTGATGGTGGATCAAATCCCCAACTACATACAATAGCAGGCTTATTAATCTCCTTGCCATGATTGCCAGCTGACTAGCTCTGGTTCCACAAAATGCACTCTACACTGTAGCAAAACACGCTCAGCAAAGATGACCTCCACGCACACTTCACTACTCCCACTCAAAGATTCTCACAGTAGACTTCACAGCTCCCACTCGGCCACGAATGGCTTTCACTCAGCCTCCCAGCTCTGATACCATAACAGAGTAAAACAGAGATGAAACAGAGATGAAGCTCTCAGGCTTTCTTTCTTATTAAACAAGGAGGAAAAGCATTACATTTATAGCTTGTCATACAAACAATAGATTCCTACAAAAATGGATCTGATAACAATAAATAAGGAAAACGTACATTCAGTTGCAGCTGTTTCTATTTTATTCTAACAGCTATTTCTATTTTATTCATTTTTACATTAACATCTAACAACAGCTGCATACAAAATAACATCCCCTGGTTTAGATATGCTCCGCCTCACTAAAAAACACACCAGATTTGAGTTATCTATTTTCTATACACAAAATTGACTCAGCGATTATTGTCTTCCTTCACAACGCGCATTGTAGATAATACATTTAATGTTACATAGTAAAAATACCATTTGGTATTGACCATGTGTCCTCCTGAACCTCTATTTAATGGAAATTACTAATAAAATATACATACCGAGATGAGTACTCAACTGAAAATGACTTCTCAGCTGTTCGTAATTAAACTTTTGTTTCACCAGTATTGATCTTGTGCTACTTGTATCTTGGTTCTAGCTATTTTAGACTATAAGCACAATGACATTGATGACATCACAACCATGTAATTTTCCATAAAAAAACTCTATACTTATGGGATTTCAAATGCAGGTCTTCTCATGAGAGTTCGACTTCCAGTCTGGCTGTGTTTTGCACTTGTACGAGCAATTTAGACCCATAAATTTGATTTGTAATACCGTAAAATTTTGGCTCTATCCTTACACTATTTGTTGTGGTTGTTTATCAAATTGTACGTTTAACTTTATACCAAAGAATTTTGAAGAATATAAAGGAAATTGTAATCAATGAAGTTGTTCTGGTTTCCTCGGGCTCCTCTTCATGTATTAAGCTATATGCTCAGCTCTTATTTTTGAAAGGCTAGTATATTCAAATTTTCAAACGATCTCAATGTCAACTTCTTGTTTGAGAACAAGCAGAGCGTCTTTACTTTACTTGGAAGTAAAGTACAATCAATAAATATAACAATGTATAACTGATTCTAACAGTTTGTTCTTCCCATAGGCTGGTAAACAAATGTGATTTTAAATGATTTAAAGTCCAAGAGGTGAGAGGACGCTGTTTTGTGTCTCTTTCTTTTGCCAGGTGACGACATCGCCCAAATATTTCGTGTGGGGCTTGCCTTCAGTTTATTCTAGGGTTAATATCTCATCCACTGACTTATTTTCATAAAACAAGACCCTTATCTGAATGTCAACTTGTTGTTTGAGAACAAGTAGAGCGTCTCTGCTTTACTTGGAAGAAATATTTAAATTTGTCAGAAAAGTTATGGAACAAATTACTTCTTTCTCCCATGGGTTTGCAAGACTGGTTTATGCTATGCTTTTGTTGTTTATGCTTATTATTAATCATGTTTATACTTATTATTATGTCTGTTTCAGGCATGTTTATACTTATTATTATGTCTGTTTCAATCCTGATTGTATCAAGGACATTGCCACATCTTTACTGTTATTTATATTACATGGCTTTAATGTCTAGCCCAAGAAATCAATTGCAAAAGATATAAGGCAGCTGCTGTGAGTAGTAGGTGCCAACTTTGCTACAGCATTAAATAGAATGCATCGGACTAAATAATTTTTGTAACCAAAACAACCTTTACATTAAAAAAAAAGAAAACCCTTAATGAATTTGAGTTAAGTTGTACAATTTGTGATGGCCCATTTCAACTCAATTTTATGTAAATACCATTATTTTAAAAATAGTGTTATCCATTTTTGTAAAGCCTATAATGAATCTGAGTTAACTTGTACAATTTGTGATGTCCCATTTCAACTCAATTTTATGTAAATACCATTATTTCAAAAATAGTGTTATCCATTTTCACGTTATTGCACGTTAAAGAAAATTGATGTTTAATATTTCTTGTTCAAAAAATGTGTTCCATGTAATTCGAGGTTTAACTTTTCTTGTACATTCCTGTAGACATTCGTTCCATGTACTTCTAGGTTGTTCTTATTATTCCTGCACAAGTTTATTCCATGTGCCGCATATTGCAGGGCACAAAAAATATCTCGCAGACAAAGAAACAATCATTCAATGGTAATGGTTTGCAGAAAATAATCGCATCTTTGAATGGTGTGCAAGTTAATGACAGTTTTTCTTTGTCAAAGTAACTGTAGTGTAGAAAAACGTGTATAGAAACTTATTGGGAGGGCAGGCGGAAGATCCGAGTCTGCTAATTACTTGGAATGAAGAAAATCAAAGTTGCTAGGCTGTGGTCAATAGATTAGAACGCGCAGAATCACCTTTAAAACAAAAAATATTAATAACAATAGATCCCTGCTTCGGTCAAGGAATCGAATATCTCCACTTGTTCTACTTTGAAAGAACAAGTGCCACTATATTAATTCAATATAAATAAGGTGAAGGAGCGCAGAGTTGTTCATTGCGCTGAATCAGTCATTTCCCTTCGTTTTGACCTCTTCTGTCTGTTCTGAGTTTAGGAGTGAGATCGTCTTCCCTTAGCTCTCTTCTCTATTCCTGGTTTTCTTTGTAACTAAGTAAATTGTTTGTAATCATCAGTAAGATGTGTGGAAACTGGTTATTCATATGTGGAGGCAGATCAGAAGAGAAGAACAGACGGCAGAAAAAATCGAAGTCCATGGTGAAGCCAGTGGAACATGAGACCCTTCAAGCAGTTTCTGGCTCCCGTTCCTTGGTTTCGGCAACCGTAACGTCTGAGAAGAAAGAAGCAGAGCCTATTTCTCAACAAGATGTTGACGAGGCTGCAGAAGTTTTCATCAACGAGGTCCACAGGGATTTGGAATTGCAGAGGACGCTGTCTGATCCTCTATACTATGGCTACCTGGAAAGATCTACAAGTTAATTATCAGTTATGTCTATGCGGATCACTTCTTTCAGTTAAATACTGAATGCGTCTTGACATGCAGATTTCAGTGCAGTTACACAGATAGTAAAGTGTTGCCAAAGTAATATAAGTGTAATTAGCAATATTTTCTTTCTAACTAGAGTATAGGTAGCTATTTATATATACATGATAAGTACATCAAAGGCATGTAAAAGAATTACTGTGTAATGTAATCTTTATGTTTTTGCAAATTATCTCTATATATATCTAATTTATTTTCTACATCGTGTGCAAAGGCAAACGAAATGTGTACCGCTCTGAACTGCCTTGGATTGCCCCCGCATAATCATTCACAAATGTAAATCTACATGTCAATGGAAATAACTAACAGTATGCACTTGCATACTCGGGATTCAATAACTGGGATTCCCATTAACTGCGATGGGTTACAAATCTATAAACCTCTTGCTGTAGAAATCTATACTGTTTATGACTTTTAATTTCTATGCTTTCACAGATTTCTTATTTCATCTACAACCTTAATGCAATGGTTCTTGTCTGCTCTTTCTTATTTCATCGACAACCTTAATGCAATGGTTCTTCTCTCTTCTTTCTTATTTCATCAACAACCTCAATGCAATGCAATGGTTCTTCTCTCTTCTGCAGCTTCTCTGCACCCTTCTCACCGTTGCACCTTTGCGTTTTGCTAGCCTTCTTACATACCGACAGGTCCACAACCACAAATAGGGTATCGCCACCTATTTGTACTTTGTGTTTCAGATTTACCAACTGGGTTGTAACCTGTGGGAATTTTGCATGGAGTGTTAAATAAACTCAAAGAGAAAGATTTCATAAAGCTATATATTTTTGTCACGTATTTCAATACAAGATTGCTTTATGCACTTGAAAAAAAAAGTTTAAAAAGATCTCCTCGAACCCGAGGCTTATTATGTTGTTTCTTTATGGTTTTATTATGTTGTTTATCTATTCTAATGGCCCTGGGTTGGATTTTCATTGACAAATTGCCTGCCATGAAGCAGTTTTGATTGATTTCATAAAGTTAGATAAACTCAAAGAGAATGATTTCATAAAGCTATATATTTTTTCACGTATTTCAAATACAAGATTGATGTATGCACTTGAAAAAAAAGTTAAAAAGGATCTCCTCTAAGCCGAGGTTTATTTTGTTGTTTCTTTATGGTTTTATTATGTTGTCTATCTATTCTAATGGCCCCGGGTTGGATTTTCATTGACAAATTGCCTGTCATGAAGCAGTTTTGATTGATTTCATAAATTTAAATAAACTCAAAGAGAATGATTTCATAAAGCTATATTTTTGTCACGTATTTCAAATACAAGATTGATTTCATAAAGTTAAATAAACTCAAAGAGAATGATTTCATAAAGCTATATATTTTTGTCACGTATTTCAAATACAAGATTGCTTTATCCAATTGAAAAAAAAGGTTAAAAAGATCTCCTCTAAGCTGAGGTTTATTATGTTGTTTCTTTATGGTTTTATTATGTTGTTTATCTATTCTAATGGCCCCGGGTTGGATTTTCATTGACAAATTGCCTGTCATGAAACCGTTTTCATCGATTTTATAAAGTTATAATTTTTTTTATTAATTTCATAAAACTATATATTTTTTTAGATATTTCAAATACTTGCGTTATGTACCTAAAAAACACATCCCTAATACAATATTGTTGTATGAACTTAAAAATACACCTCCCTAAAAAGGTTAAAAGGAAACTCCTCTCAGCCAAGGTTTTATATATTATGTTGTTTATTTATTCTAATAGTTCCTGGGATGGATTTTCATAGGCAAATTGCCTGTCATGAAGTAGTTTGGTTCTAGTTAAATAGAGTTATAAAAGATTGTTGAAATTGTCAAATTTGATTGGTTATATTTTTTTAAATTTTTAAATTTTATTTTATATATATATATTGGATTCAATGTGTTTGCTTTTTTTTTATGTAATTATGTAATTATTGTAACAACTTAACATGTGGCATATTTATAGGGCACAAACTACAAGCTAAGTGCCATGAATCAGTTATTTGATATTTATGAGTAGTTGTAATCACCCATTATCTATGCTTTAGCTATCTATTATCACTTATTTTTTTTAGTTAAAAACTTTTTGTACCACGATGACCATTATCCATACATCAACTATATATATATATATTTCAAATGTGTAATGATCTCCATAAAATCAATTTAGTTAGTACATTAATCTCAATATGTTCCCCAAATTTATGTGTAAGTTCTTTCAGCCATGTCAAAAATTATTACTTCTTCATCTTGCAGAGTATGTTTTTTAACCAATAATTAATTTATATGTAGGGAAGTTAATTTACATTTTCAACTATGTAAACATTTATTATATTCTATCTCGTGTTTTTTAAGAAATAATTAATTTATATATAGGAAAATTGATTTACATTTTGAATATGAAATTAGTTTGTTGAAAAATAATTAATTAATTATTTATAATATGATGGGTTAGTTCAAGTAGTTAAAAAAGCGGAGTTAAAAGTCTCCCACTTCATGTTCTATTAAGTTAGGCTCTATAATTAAAGAGAAATTACTTAGAAATTACTTAGAAAAAGAAAAACACTATTTATAGTTCTCCAACTTTCACCCTGAAGGCTATGACAGTCTTTTAATATGTGCTTAAGGATGGGCTGTAGGATGGATGTTTTTGGCATATAATTTAATGAAGATTCGTAGAGCAGACAGATAGAATGACCTATACAATCAGATTTCATGGTATTTTACAATTATTTTGAATTTATGGTGTAAGAAAATAAACTACATACAATCAGATTAACATATATATTTATAGTTTTTTTAGTTATGAAAGTTTTATATGATTATGGAAACTTCCAATTTCATAAAACATAACTTATTCTTATGAGTACACTATGAATACTTAAATGAAGAAAATTTTATATATATAATATATAAAGTCAATTTAACTTTGGTTTTGTTTAGACCGTAGAAATTGGTTTATACTAGTGTGCACCATTCAAAATACTAATCTTTTATTAGTGCAAGAATAAAATATTGAAGTTGTTGTATATATTTTTTTGAAATTCAGTGAGTTTGTATAAATATGTTTTTTTTACATGTTATCAAAATTTTGAACAAGATATAAACTCCATATCCTCTTTTTTTTTTACATGGAAGTATAATAAAGTCTTCCTCTTTTTTTTTTACATGGAAGTATAATAAAGTCTTCTTTGCAATACATTTAGAACAAGATATAAACTCCATATCCTCTTTTTCTTTTACGTAAAAGTATAATAAAATATTCTTTGCAACACATCTAGAATTTAAAATATAATTCCAAATTATGAAAGAATTTTGACTAAAATACTAAATCGTTGAAAATTTACTAAAAATATAGAAAATTTGAACAAACCCAAAATATTTTGAAAATAACTTTTGGGGATGTAGGATGAGTGTAGTTTATGTTCCTATATCATCCACTGTTTACTTTGGTGATATTTTATATGGGGACAATGACACACGTGCTCAGATGAATAAGTAACACATGTAGTAGTCTTCTTAGATCTCACTTCCTCCATGGAGTGGGTTGAACATGGGACCAATTCATGTTTGTATCACAGATCCTTTTAATTGCTTCACATCATTGACTTTGGTATTAATAGAACACCATTACATAGTTTTTCAATGAATTCTTTTGATCTCCCTAACTTAGTGATACAAATAAGAACACAACTACATAATTTTTAAATAGATTCTCTTGATCTCCCTAACTTAGTGATACAAATAAGAACACAACTACATAATTTTTAAATAGATTCTTTTGATCTCCCTAACTTAGTGATACACATAAGGGTAATAATATTATGATATACAAAGTGTACCTTTCATTCACATTGTCTGGGCTAGACAATTCAACACTAATCAGATTTGTATCTCAAGAGTAGTGATCACTTTATTCACACCACAACTAGGGAAAAGAAAACTCTTTTTATCTTGGAGCCAAAAGGTCCCTATCTCTTAAAACATAATTATCTCCCATCATATTCACATTGAAACAAAAAAATATAATCCTTGGGAGCATCATATTTCCTAGATCTTGTCCTTAATCTTGAGATAGAGGGTCGTATGTATTTAACTATGAAATTAGAGAACAAGTCTTTTACCCCTCTATAAATTCACTTATTTCTCTCCAAAAAGTCATGGCTTATGAGGACTATAGATATTAGACCTCTTTATTTAAGAGATGTTCGAACTTCACCAATCACTTACAAGAGGCCATTTCCTCAAACTGGAATGCACTAGTTTGGTTACCTCTTACTTTCAATCCTTTGAGACTGGTTGAAAGGGATACCAAGGCCAACTTCCAATATGACATGACAGATAGGTCTATGAGGAATCATAGACCTACATAGTGTCATGGTCTTATTCCCATTATGCATATCTATGCAACTTTTAATGTTAGAAGTATTTTTCTAGAGAAACAAATTTCACTGAGTGAACCTCCATTTTGAGCTTCCTCATTATTCTTCATCTAGTTGAGTTGGCACGTGCTTATTATTTTATTCTTATTTTCCCTTATTTTATGTCTATTTTCCATTTGAATGTACTTTCACATTTCCCTTATCTTCTACAACACAACATCGAGGAGATGTTATCACATAATGTACATAATAAAAAAATTTAATTAAACATGTCGGATTCAAATAAATTAATTACACACATACACACACCATCTAGACAAAAAGATAATTGAATGACTTTTTTTTGGAAAAAATGGTTGAGGAAAACGTTGAGAAAGAGTAAACTTATAATGAGATTAATAAAAATTATTAATTTTCTACATTCCATTTTGTGTCAATATGAATTTATCTTTGAATTTATGTGAGTCAAGTTATGCATTTATCTCACATGCAATTAATGAAAATAACAAAAAGTTAAATTAAACATTATTTAAAACTACAAATGAGTTGAAAATAACAAAAAGTTAAATTAAACATTGTTTAAAACTAACAAATGAGTTTATTTTGTGGGGGTGAATTCACCTTTCCACGGTTTCAGAAGCCAATGATGCAATGTTCTTTATCTACAAAACTAGTGACTTAACAATGTTTTTGATTGAACTATGCATTAAGAATCTTAAACAATATAAAGCTAATATATTTGTTAAAGATGGTCTTGATTGAACTATGCAGTAAGCATACACAATGCAATGTTCTTTATCTACAAAACTAGTGACTTAACAATGTTTTTGATTGAACTATGCATTAAGAATCTTAAACAATATAAAGCTAATATATTTGTTAAAGATGGTCTTGATTGAACTATGCAGTAAGCATACACAATATAATGTTAATATATTTGAAAAATGACAATAAAGCAATTCCAAATGTTAATATATTTGAAAAATGACAATAGATTAGTAATATTGGAAATATGTTTATACTTAAGACTTTGTTTTTGTCCAAGCAATTCCTTTGACACTTGGATATAGCCTTGTGGAATGATACTATTGTAAAGACCCTTTTACAATGTAAATAGAAATACTTAAATGCATGACAAGTATTTATCATTATATTCTACACATATACAAGTGATGCTTCCTAAAATGGTTGCACATCATTGTATTAACTAGAGGTTAACCAAGTCTTAATCATTTAAATTTGTTAATTAAGAAGTTTAACATATACAAGTAAAGTTGAAGTTCCATTAATTTATCTTGAATATATATAAACCAAAAAAGTCATTTTTATAGAGTGAAGAACAATATCCATTAAATTTGCTAAACATGAATCCAAGTGAAATGTGGGTCCTTTTCCAACAAATTTCCCATATAAAAGAAAGCCTTATTTCCTTATTCCATAGTCTCTTATTAAACATTGGTATATTACCTTTATATCAACATATTTGTTGAACTTTGACACATATGAATGAATATGCAACAAAACTAGTTACAAAAGCTCACCCCACTTTCAAAATACACAACAAAAAACCATCATGATTTTACCAAAGAGAATGAAAAATATAACACAAAGATTTAATTGTTGAATACCAAATGAAATGCACACACGATTTATTGATTTAAAATAAAATCACAGGGTTACATTACTGTGAACACTGGCAAGAGTAGCAACACTCGAACAACAACAATGTTAGTAGAATATGGTCTCTGATCCCAGGCATTGATAATTGGTTTCATCCTTGTCCTTCATGTCATTCATTCTGTGGATTTGCGAACATTACTGCGAACAATGGCAACAGTAGAAACACTCGAACAACAACAATGTTAGGAGAATATGGTCTCTAAGCCCAGGCATTGATAATTTGTTTCATCCTTGTCCTTCATGGCGTTCACTATCTGGATCTGCTTCTCCAACACATCCTTCATGACTTTTCCTCTGTGTTTAACCAACTGACTCTCATCACTTCTATTTCCCTTTCTAAATTTGGTGGCCTTCCCTTGGATTGATTCCACTTCCTTCTCCCATATCGAACAATTCTCCAACCATCCACCTTCTTCAATGTCTAATTTTCCTTCTTTGTTGTTTGGCATAACAATTTGTCTTCTAGGTGCAGTTACTTTGTTGGAATATCTTTCAGAGTGGTGTGTTCACGACTAGTAGATGGTGGCTAGTGCTTAGTCTTAAAGTTTTAGTGTATTGTCATTGATGGCACTCTTCTATAAAGAGAAGGGGAACTGATGTAAAATGGATGTGGCAATCTACTAAAAAAGAGGCAGGAACGTAGGTATCAATGGAGAAAATCGAACAGTGGGAGGTTCTAGAGATTCAGACTAAAGTCTATGGAAAATCCACTTACCAAATGGATATCACAAAAATTGCAAAGTACGAACAGTTCCATATGTGAGACATTCCTTCCATGCCAAGGATCTGAACTCTGCTATAACGATTATATATATATATGACAGAGCTGTGCCAAAACGGAACCATATGTCAAATGCCAACTGGAAACTCCGCCAAAGGTTATCACCAAATGTTAACCGCGCACCCTCACAACTGTTTTGAGCGTGAAATTAAGTATTTGTTGTTGGGGCCTTGCCATCGAACGCCTTGCGGAAGTTTTAGTCATTTGTGCTTCCGCCATTGCAGGAGAATGATAAACAACGAGCTTCGATATTTTCCTCCAATGAACTCTGGCTCAATCGGCTGAGATTCAGACTACTGTTTTAGATCGGAGGTTGTTGTCTTTTTGCTTCTGCCGTTGCGGCTCCCAAAGTGGTTAAGCATCCGAAGTGTAAAGCACTCCGACTTTCGATGTGCGTTGCATGGCTATAACTTGTTGATCTCTGCTGTTGCGGCTCTCAAACCAGCTAAGCACCCGAAGTGAAAAGCGCTCCAAATTCCGATGCGGATCGCGTGTCCATAGTATTTGTCTTCTCGCCGTTGCGGCTCTCAAACCAGCTAAGCACCCGAAGTGAAAAGCAGTCCAACTTTCGATGCAGATCGCGTGTCCATAGTCTTTTTCTTCCCACCATTGCGGCTATGCGAAGCTTTTGGCTTCCGATGTCAAAATCCCTCCGACTTCCGGAAGGAGATGTTTCTTGCGAGCTCCGACGTTGCGGAAGGAGATCCTCTTTCGACCTCCGATGTTGCGGAAGGAGATGTTGCTTGTGAGCTTCGACGTTTCACCCGGCACTTCTTTGAACCATTGTACCAGTATAATATTTGAAGAGGAATACGGAGAGCCCTGTACAGTTGAGGATTTGAAGAGTATTCAAGCAGGTGGATTAAGAGTTATGATGAATCTGAATTGTGAATCGTTTAGTAACTGCCTGTAATGATGATTCGAAAGGAGATGGAATAGGAAGAGTAAGGAACCAAAAAAAATAGAGAGATGGTTCGAATATATATCATTCGATGTGTACAGAGGGTTCGTGAGGATGTTGAAGCTGAACCGTTTCTGCAACGGTTTGAGGATGTTGAAGCTGAACCGTTTTTGTAACGGTTTGAGGATATTGTTTCGATAAAACAGAGAGAGAAATGAACTCAGAAGATGAGATGTATATTAAGTAGAAAGAGTTGTGAGAGTTAGCTATTTTGAGGAGAGTAACGGTGTGCAGAGCAAAGGAACAAAAGAATGTGCTGAACAGTTGAACGGAACAGAGGAGCAAAGAGTCGATGTTGAACAGAGCAGAGTGGTTTGGTAAGCAGAGACATATATGTATTGTTACATTTTGATTCTATTGGAAAGTCTAGCAAATAAGGGAGGTAGGGAGGTGCTAGGGGAGACTTTATTTCACTGTCTGCAAGTGGGTGCTTGTAGAAATTGAATATTGGTGTCTTCACCCAGTTGGTGCTGGGTTAAACTCGAAGTTGGTGCTGGGTTACAATGAGAGTTGGTGCTCTCAGCAAGTTGGTGCTTGCATTCAGAGGTTGCAGCCTCTTTGAGTCGGTGCTCAAATAAAAAGTAATGTACATCCATTGAAGCCTTTGACATCATAAGAAGAAGAGGTTTTTCCCTTATGGGTTTCCTCGTGAAAATATCTGTGTATCATATATGTGATTAAATGTTGTGGTTGAATGCTGTGTTTTATGCTATTTGCTATTATGTCTATAACTCTGAGTTCATAGCAAAGATTGAATGCCATAAATTTTATTGATTCTAAGTTAAAAGAAGTAATTTCGGTGAAAAATCATAATTAATTGATTCACCCCCCCCTCTCAGTTAATTTATACCTGTAACAATTGGTATCAGAGCAGCGTTCCTTTTGGTTAAGGTAGATCCCGAAGAGTTAAAATGGCTAGTCAAGATGGATCAATAAACAAAGCACCCATATTTGATGGTAAAAATTTTGCTTTCTGGAAGGTTAGGATGAGAACATACTTAATGTCCCTAGGTGTTGATGTTTGGGAAGTGGTAGAGAATGGGTATGAAAAACCTATTTTGCTAGAATCCAAAGATGATAAGCTAGAGTTTACTTTCAATGCAAAAGTAATGAATGCTATTCTGAGTGGTCTTGCTGAAACTGAATTTGTAAAAGTAATGCATCTTGATTCTGCCAAAGAAATGTGGGATAAGCTTATTAGCAGCTATGAAGGAAATGAGAAAGTTAAAGATGCCAAGTTGCAGACTCATAGGCTAAGATTTGAACAACTGAAAATGAATGAAGATGAAAGTATTAGTAAATTTTTCCTGAGAGTTGATGAGTTAGTAAATGCTATGAGAGCTCTTCGTGAAAAAATAAGTGATGATGATACCTTCCTTGTTCATAAAATCCTGAGATCTCTGCTTGACAGATTCAACCCTAAAGTCTTAGCTATAGAAGAAATGAGTGATCTTAAAACATTATCTCTTGACCAATTACTAGGAATTTTGACAGCCTATGAAATGAGGATTAGTAAAGATCAAAACCCATCCAGAGAAGCCTCTTTTAAAGCTGAAAAGAGTATAGAGGCAGATGTAGATGAAATAGAAGCAAAATTTGTGAGAAGAATGAAAACGGGGTCAGGGAAATACAAAGGCAAACTGCCTTTCAAATGTTTCAACTGTGGTAAAATAGGACACTTTGCTGCTAAATTCCCTCAAAGAGCAGAGTTCTGCAGATGAAGAGAAATTTCTAAAGAAGAGGTATCGTAAAGAAAACAAGTACACGAATAAAAGTCTACGTGTGAATGATGATGATGAATCCATAGAAACTTCAGAAAGTGAATCCTCCCATGAAAACAAAGAGAATGATTTCATGCTTATGGCTATAGAGGATCTAGAGATGAGTTGTACAGAGATGAATGATGAAGATGCCATTATGGACATGGAGGGAGAGCTAATGAGTGCTCTAGAGGAGATTGATAGACTAAGAATAAAGAAAAGAAAACAAAAATAACTATTAATCCAGTATGAAACCAATGGAAAAGACATCTCTCTAATAAAGCTAGAGTTGGAAGAGGCAAAGAAAATTGAAGAGACTCTAAAACAAGAGCTAGCTGAAAGTAAAGCCAGATGTGAACATCTAGAGAAAGAAGTAGTAATGGTTAAGAAGGATTTAGAAAAATTTCAAGCCTTATATCATCAGAATATCTCTAGTATCAAAGCTTCAGAAGAGCTAAATAACATTCTAAATAGATAGAGGTCACCTCATATTAAGTTTGGTCTAGGCTATGGTCAAGGTGCAAGTAGCAGTGATTCAGAAAGCAATGAATCATCAAACTTGATTAATTTTCAAAACAGCAGGCAGGCAGAAATCTCCAGAATAATAAATGTTGAAGCATGTAAAGACAATAATGAAAATCGATCAAAGAGTGATAAAAAGCAAGAGAATACCGATCTAAATAGCAAATCGGTACAGTTAGGAGTTCATGAAAAAGAGCCATATAACAGAATCAAGTATGCAGATCAGAATTACAATTATGAGCATCATAACTCAATACATTACTCTTCTAGAAATCCACCAAGTGTTAGGTATGTTAATTTCTTCAATGGTTATTGTTTCTATTGTTCTAACTTTGGGCACAGAGGTGCCAATTTTTTTTACAATATCAGAAACATTCAGAGAAGGATGTAAAATAACAAACAGATGACACACCAATCAGCGTATAATCATATGGGTCGTGTATCTCAATCAGTTGTTAAAAGAAGAACGCAAAACAGAAATACTAACCCGTTTGATCTTCTATACAACGAAATAGAATGTTGCATATGTCACAACTTTGGGCATAAAGCTACAGAATGTAACTTGAAGAAGAACAAAACAGAACCAAAAATGAAATATACAACTGAACGAAATGTATGGCGGAAGAAAGAGAGTTCTCATTGTAATCTCGTGCTCTCAGTTCAGAAACAGAAGAATCCTTGGTACATTGATAGTGGATGTTCAAAACATATGTCAGGAGATAAAGAGAAGTTTATTTCTATGTCAGAGCAGAAATCTGGGAACGTAACATTTGGAAACGATGCACCAGGAAAGATCAGAGGCAAGGGAATAGTTAGTCTTAGCAATGGTAAAGGAAAGGCTCAAGATGTGTTATTTGTAGATGGGTTGAAGCACAACTTTCTTAGTGTGAGTCAAATGTGTGATAAAGGGTGTGAAGTCTTGTTCACTGCTAAAGATTGTAAAATTAAAAATGTTTCCTCAGGAAAACTGGTTGCCATAGGAATAAGAGCTGAGAATAATTTTTACATTTTAAAAGAAGAAAAGCAAGAGTGTTATCTCAGCAAATATGATGAAAGCTGGCTGTGGCACAGAAGACTGGGACATCTACATTTTGATCATTTAATAAAACTCAAAAACAGAGCAGCAGTAAGGGACTTTCCAGAAATATCTAAACCATGTGATGAAGTGTGTAAACCTTGTCAAACGGGGAAGTTAACCAAAACACAGTTTAAGTCAAAGAGTGTTCCCTCCACAAATAAGCCTCTTCAACTAGTCCATCTAGATCAGTGTGGCCCATCCAGGAAAGAAGGTACAGGTAAGGAGAAATATTTCATGCACGTAATTGATGACTATTACAGACTAACATGGGTTGCATTCCTTAAAGAGAAGTCTGAAGCATTTGCTAAATTCAAGATATTTAAAGCCCTGACTGAAAATCAGACCGGAAGAAATATTAAAGCTATCAGATCCGACAGAGGAGGAGAGTTCAGTTCAAGACAGTTTAAAGAATTCTGTGATGAGCATGGCATCAGGAAAGAATATACAATGGCTGGAACTCCTCAGCAAAATGGACTGGTAGAAAGACAAAATAGAACAGTCCAACAGATGGCTAGATCAATGATGAAGGAAAAGGATATTTCTCAAGGCTTCTGGGTGGAAGCTATCCATACGGCTGTGCACATTCTTAACAAAGCTCATTTGAGACCAAACAGTGACAAAACACCATATCATTTATGGTTTGGACGACCTGCAACCATTAAACATTTCAGAGTTTTTGGGAGTAAATGCTATATCAAGAATAATGATGAAAATTTGGGCAAGTATGATGACAGAGCAGATGAAGGAATATTTTTTAGGATATGCTACAGAAAGCAAAGGCTATAGGTGTTATAACAAGAGGCTGTGTAAAATAGTAAATTGCATAGATGTGAAAGTCAATGAAGATTTTCATGGAAATATTAGTCAAAGGAATGATGAAGATTCATGTTTGGAAGATACAAATGAAGAGACAGAAGAACAGGTCCTAGAATCCCAGAAGGAAGAATCTAAATCATCAGAGTATGAGAAAGCTGAACCTGAACAGCACATTGTACAATCTTCTTCCAGAATGATTAGAAAAAATCACCCTGAAATCCAAATCATTGGTGATGAGAGTAAAGGTGTTCAGACTACAAGGAATATTTTGCAGGAATATGAACAGTCTCATATTGCTCTTCTCTCTACAATTGAGCCCCAATGTTTTAATGAAGCCAGCAAAGACAAAGACTGGGTATCAGCCATGAATGACGAGCTGGACCAGATTGAAAAGAATAGCACTTGGGAACTTGTTCCTAGGCCATCAGACAAGAATGTGATTGGATCCAAATGGGTATATAAGAATAAATTAAACGAACAGGGACAGATTGTAAGGAATAAAGCAAGACTGGTTTGCAAAGGTTATGCTCAGATTGAAGGACAAGACTTTGATGAAACATTTGCTCCAGTGGCAAGAATGGAGGCTATTAGAATGTTTCTAGCCTATGCTTGTTGCAAACGATTTAGAGTATACCAGATGGATGTCAAGTCAGCAT
This sequence comes from Pseudotsuga menziesii, assembly GCA_001517045.1. NCBI lineage: Eukaryota > Viridiplantae > Streptophyta > Pinopsida > Pinales > Pinaceae > Pseudotsuga > Pseudotsuga menziesii. The sequence goes on along the minus strand of LPNX010650909.1, from coordinate 51,839 downwards.
TTCTCAATGGAAATTTAGAAGAAGAAGTGTATGTGGAGCAACCTGAGGCTTTTCACTCATAGATAAATCTGACTATGTATGCAAGCTGAAAAAGGCCTTGTATGGGTTGAAGCAAGCACCTAGAGTTTGGTATGCCAGACTAGACAAATATCCACAAGACAAAGGCTTCAAGAGAGGTTCTGTGGACAGCAATTTATATATCAAAACTGAAGGTGATGACTTACTGATTGTATTGGTTTATGTTGATGATATCATATTTGGTTGTACTAATAATCTTTCTGTTTAGTGGTTTGCTAACTCTATCAAATCTGAGTTCGAAATGTCAATGATTGGTGAGTTGTCCTATTTCCTTGGTCTTCAAATCTGTCAGAAACCTAGAGGTATGTTTCTTTCTCAAGAAAAGTATCTAAAGGAGATGTTAAAGAAGTTTCAAATGGAAGACTCCACACCTGTGAGTACACCCATGGTCAGTGGCTGCAAGTTGAGCAAAGATGATTCTTCACCTGAAGTGGATAAAAAGATGTACAGATCTATGATAGGAAGCCTGTTATATATTACTACATCAAGACCTGATATCATGCATGCTGTTGGGATGGTAGGAAGGTTTCAAGCTGCTCCTAAACAGAGTCATCTACTAGCTGTGAAACATATATTCAAATACCTGAAAGATACGCTCTCTTATGGTCTATGGTATCCCAGAAATCAGAACTTTCAACTAATAACATATTCAGATGCAGATTGGGCTAATTGTGTAGACGAAAGAAAAAGTACAAGTGGCAGAGCATTCTTCTTAGGAGAGTCTTTGGTTGCCTGGCTAAGTAAGAAGCAAAGTTCCATTTCTTTATCCACTACTAAAGCAGAGTACATAGATGCTACTACTTGCTGTACTCAAATTTTATGGATGGTTCAATCTCTTGCTGATCTAGACGTAAAGTATTCTGAGCCTATTCCCATTCACTGTGACAATACTAGTGCTATCAGTGTTTCCAAGAATCCTGTTCTTCATTCCAAAACTAAACACATTCCCATAAAGTACCATTTCTTGCGCAAACAAGTGGCTACTCAAGCGGTTTTGTTGCATTATATTCCTTCTACCGGATAGATTGCTAACATTTTTACTAAGCCTTTACCCACATCTCAGTTTGAATATCTGCGTCAGAAGCTGGGTGTTCAGCCCTTGTCTCAGTAACTCATGCATTGTGTTAGGGGGAGTCTGTGTTTATTTTATATCTTATTTCTGTTTACAGCATGGAATGGCAGTTCGTTTTCTTAGTGCATCTTGTAAGGGGGAGAATAGTCATCAGACATACCGTATCTGCCCAGGTTTATCCTCTGCCCTTGATGTCAAAGGGGGAGAAATGTGACCAGTTGAATGAGATATTGCCATCAATGACAAAGGGGGAGATTGTTGGAATATCTTTCAGAGTGGTGTGTTCAGGACTAGTAGATGGTGGCTAGTGCTTAGTCTTAAAGTTTTAGTGTATTGTCATTGATGGAAATTTTCTATAAAGAGAAGGGGAACTGATGTCAAATGGATGTGGAAATCTACTGAAAAAGAGGCAGGCACGCAGGTATCAATGGAGAAAATCGAACAGTGGGAGGTGCTAGAGATTCAGACTAAAGTCTATGAAAATCCACTTACTGAATGAATATCACAAAAATTGCGAAGTATGAACAGTTCCATATGTGAGACATTCCCACCATGCCAAGGATCTGAACTCTGCTATAACGATTATATATATATATATATATGACAAAGCTGTGCCAAAACGGAACCATATGTCAAATGCCAACTGGAAACTCCGCCAAAGGTTATCACCAAATGTTAACCACGCACCTTCACAACTGTTTTGAGCGTGAAATTAAGTATTTGTTGTTGGGGCCTTGCCATCGAACGCCTTGTGGAAGTTTTAGTCATTTGTGCTTCCGCCGTTGCGGGAGAATGATAAACAACGAGCTTCGATATTTTCCTTCAATGAACTCTGGCTCAATCGGCTGAGATTTAGACTAAAGTTTTAGATCAGAGGTTGTTGTCCTTTTTCTTCCGCCGTTGCGGCTCCCAAAGTGGTTAAGCATCCGAAGTGTAAAGCACTCCTACTTTCGATGTGCGTCACATGGCTATAACCTGTTGATCTATACCGTTGCGGCTCTCAAACCAGCCAAGCACCCGAAGTGAAAAGCGCTCCGACTTTCGATGCGGATCGCATGTCCATAGTATTTTTCTTCCCGCCGTTGCGGCTCTCAAACTAGCTAAGCACCTCAAGTGAAAAGTGATCTAACTTCCGATGCAGATCGCATGTCCATAGTATTTTTCTTCCCATCGTTGCGGCTGTGCGAAGCTTTTGGCTTCCGATGTCAAAATCCCTCTGACTTTCGGAAGGAGATGTTGCTTGCGAGCTCCGACGTTGCAGAAGGAGATCCTCTTCCGACCTCCGATGTTGTGGAAGGAGATGTTGCTTGTGAGCTTCAACGTTTCACCCGCTGCTTCTTTGAACCATTGTACCAGTGTAATCTTTGAAGAGGATTACGGAGAGCCCTGTACAGTTGAGGATTCGAAGAGTATTCGAGCAGGTGGATTAATAGTTGTGATGAATCTGAATTGTGAATCGTTTAGTAACTGCCTGTAATGATGATTCGAAAGGAGATGGAATAGGAAGAGTAAGGAACCAAAAAAAAGGGAGAGATGGTTCGAATATATATCATTCGATGTGTACAGAGGTTTCATGAGGATGTTGAAGCTGAACCGTTTCTGCAATGGTTTGAGGATGTTGAAGCTGAACCATTTCTGTAATGGTTTGAGGATATTGTTTCGATAAAACAAAGAGAGAAATGAACTCAGAAGATGAGATATATATTAAGTAGAAACAGTTGTGAGAGTTATCTATTTTGAGGAGAGTAACGGTGTGCAGAGCAAAGGAACAGAAGAATGTGTTGAACAGTTGAATGGAACAGAGGAGCAGAGAGCCGATGTTGAACAGAGCATTGTGGTTTGGTAAGTAGAGACATATATGTATTGTTACATTTTATTCTATTGGAAAGTCTAGCAAATAATGGAGGTAGGGAGGTGCTAGGGGAGACTTTATGTCTATGTCTGCAAGTGGGTGCTTGTAGAAATTGAAGACTGGTGTCTTCACCCAGTTGGTGCTAGGTTAAACTGAAAGTTGGTTCTTCCACTCGGTTGGTGCTGGGTTACAGTGAGATTTGGTGCTCTCGACAAGTTGGTGCTTGCATTCAGAGGTTGCAACTTCTTTGAGTCGGTGCTCAAATAAGAATTAATGTATAGCCATTGAAGCATTTGACATCATAAGAAGAAGAGGTTTTTCCCTTATGGGTTTCCTCGTGAAAATATCTGTGTATCATATATGTGATTAAATGTTGTGGTTGAATGTTGTGTTTTATGCTATCTGCTATTATGTTTATAACTCTGAATTCATAGCAAAGATTGAATGCCATAAAGTTTATTGATTCTAAGTTAAAAGAAGTAATTTGGGTGAAAAATGTTAATTAATTGATGCACCCCTCCTCTCAGTTAATTTATACCTGTAACATACTTCACCCACACGTGGTTGCGACTAAAAAGGAGTGAGTTTCATTGGGGTCAAACTAGATGTGTGTGGTTACAAGGTACAATGCTATCACATGTTGGAGTTATAGTATGAGTAAAAACATGCTATAATATAACCGTGAGTAATAGTATGAGAGAACTAAGCATAAGGTGAGCTAATTACTAAACAAATGGACCACTAACAAGAAAAACATGGTCCTTATTCAATTTATTATCTACAGTGTAGAATGGAAATATTTTTGGGCGTTGCGGATTTCCCCAGCCTAAGGATGCTCCTACATCAGACACCCTATAAATAAAAACATGAGTTTTAGCTCATGTGCAGACTATTTCTAAAGGTGAATATTTACGCAAGAATTATAAATGATCTTTATCACCCATGATGTATCCTCTATCCCTCAATTCTTCCACTTGATAAAATACTCCTTATACTCTTTTTTATGAGTCTTCTTACCAACTCTTGTAACAATAATTTGTTCCATCTGTTCCATTAATATGACTAGTAACCGTTGTTCCAACTCATTGAGAGTACCTTCATCAACACTTATATCCCCCTCATGATACTCATAAATGTCAGGGACACTAAATGTAGGCAATATGCCAAACTTTTCTGGAAGTTCTAAACGATAATAGTTATCCCAAATTTTCTTTAGAATTTAGCATGGACCTATTTTCTTATACTTTAGTTTGTTATATGTACCTTTCAGAAACCATTCCTTCCTCAAATGAGATATGAATCTCTCACCCTCTTGGAATACCTTATGTATCCTATGCTGATCTGCCCTTTTCTTGTAAATGTCGTTACTGATCTGCAATTTCTTCCTAACTTTCTCTTGCAACTCATGGATGTTCTTTGCAAAATCACTTGCATCAACAATCTTTGGTTTTTCCAAATATGGCAATGCAACCAAATCTACCACAACTTTTGGTTACCTTTAATAAAAAATCAAAAAGGGGATATTTAATGTATATCTATTCATCGAATTATTATATGTGAACTCAACTTGGGCTAATGCCAAATCCCATTGACCATGATTCTTCCCACTCAAAATCTTCAACAAATTCCCTAGACTCGTATTCACTACTTCAATCTGTTAGTTTTTCTAAGGATGACATGTCAAACTGTATAAGAAATCTAAGCCTAATTTCTTCCAAAGTGTCCTCCAAATATTCCCAATAAATTTTATATCATGATCTGAAATAATGTTTCATTGTAATCCATGCAATTTGACCACTTCTCTGAAGAAAAATGAAGTTGCTTCACTAGAATCACTATTCTTCTTTCATTCTATGAAGTGTTCTAGTTTCAAAAATCTGTCCACAAATACCATCATTGAATCATGATTCCTCTATATCATCGAAAACATTAAGGAAAAATCCATACTTATGTCTTCCCATGGTCATTCAAGTAGGTATGGAAATGGATTATAGAGTCCTATGTTTTGAATTTTAGCTTTGGCTAGTTGTCAGATCCTGCAACCTTCAACAAACATTCGAACATATTTGTTAATTATAGGATAAAATTATCTCTCATTTACCAATGTTATAGTCTTATCAAACCCAAAGTGTCCTCCAAAAAAATTATAATTTTAATGATTAAATAAGATATTTAAATATTTAGTGGCATTGCATCATAACCATAGCCATAGGATAATTGAAAGAAATAAAATCACATCAATACAAAAGAGCACAAAGATTTTCCTCTAGGAAACCACAAAGGAGAAAACCCAACAACTTCTTTAGTATAAATTATGTCACCGAGTGCTATTCCAAGAAAGATAAGATAAACCCCAAAGACAAAAGAAACTACTTCTTCTCTCCAATGAACCTCTTCTCTCTCTCTCTCTCTCTCTCTCTCTCTCTCTCTCTCTCTTGTGCACTTTCTTGAGTTGAGTGTGTTTAGAAATGAGAGGCGCTCCCTCTCTATTTATACTCATTAAGCGAGTGACATTTTTACCTAACTGGGCCAACATGTTACTCTTACAAGGTCGACTTTTCTAGGGAGACACAAAATAACATTTATATAATATTTCTTGTGGGTAATATTTACCTAACTTAGAACATAAGGGATACATTGATTCTTACAAAGACTTATACATGACCAAGTAAATCAATAACATCTCTCAAAGGAGGTACAACAATAATACAATAAAACTATAATAAGAATATCTTCTGAAGTTACATTCTTCAATAGTCCCTCTTAACAAGGAAGGTATTCTGATGTAACGATCATAATCCCTGAACATCATCACCAGTTCTTATCACTAGATATCATCACTGGATCTCATCATTATTGTTGGAGCTTGGTACTCGAGACATTGATGTGTGGAATCTCTTGAATCTATACATCATAATAATTCTGAACGGTAACCAACCCTTTTTCATGCTAGGTGTACCATCATATCAATGCATTAACCAACCCATTTTCATGCTAGGAGATACCCTCATCTTGGTTCAACACCATCTACTTTTCATGCTAGTGGGTGCTACCCTCATCTTGGTGTGACACGAGACCTTTTTCATTCTCGGTGCTAGCCTCATTTCTCAATGTGACACCAACCTTTTTTCATGGTGAGTTCTACCCTTATATCTCGGTGCGACACCAAGCCTTTTTCTTGCTATATGCTTCCCTCATATCTCGATGTGACACCAATGCTTTTTCATGTTGGGTTCTACCTTGATATATCAGTGCGACACTATCCCTTTTTCATGTTGGGTGTTATACTCATATCTCGATGTGACATGATCCCTTGTTCATGCTGGGTGCTACCCTTATATGTCAATGAAAAACCAACTCTTTTTCATGATGGGTGCTACCCATACAATGACCAGTCTTTTATCATACTAGGTGTACCCCTACAGAGTCAGTCCTTTTTCATACTAGATGCAATTGTCATACGTCTTCCACAATACTAACCCTTTTTCATTCTAGACGTGAATACCACTCATCTTCCATGGAGCTAGGCCTTTTTCATGTTTGATGTGAATACCAGAGGGACTCATCACTCCCTCTTATGATGGACACCAATATGGACAACTCTAATATTTTTCCTGAAGTACTCAAACTTCATTCTCATGAGAGGCTTGGTCAATACATCGCCTATATGCTCATCCATCATAATATAGCGGAGCTTCATTTCTCCTTTCTACACCATAACCCGAATATAGTGATATCGTATATCGATGTTCTTCGACTTTTCATGGAACACTGGGCTCTCAAACAAATTCACATAACTCTAGTTTTCATTGAACACATAAGTCATCTCTAACTTGGCATTGAACAATCCTACAAGTAGATTCCAAAGCTACACTGCCTCACAACTTGCTAAACAAGATGCAATATACTCTTCCTTGGTTGTACTCAGTTATACACTCATCTACTTCTTACCAGAGAAATAAATCATTCCAGACCCCAAGCTAAAGAAACAACTGAAGCACTATTCCTATCTATAGCATTAGAATCCTAATATGAGTCTACATATCCCTGCAAGAAAATACTTCGATCTATCACATATATGAGGCCATACTCAATCATACCCTTCATGTACCTCAACACAATCTTTACCAAAATCATGTGAAAACATCTCAACTCTATCATATATTGACTCAAAGCTTTCACTACAAAGCATATATCTAGCCTTGTGTTCACTAACTACATCAACGAACCAATCATATACTTATAGACTGTGGAATCAACTGTCTTTGAAGTAGTATCACATAGAAATTTCAAGTTCAATTCCATCGGTGTGGCCATGGCCTTGCAATCCATCATCCTACATCTCTTCATGGTCTCCACTCCTCACCCCTTTTATTGTTCCATCTGAACCACCCATTTCCTGTTTCCACGTCAACCAGATTATCTTCCTCAATGAAGTATTTGAAGGATTCATTAACATTCCAAGAGTCCAATGTCCCCCTTTCTTCTCTTCTAGAGAAGTGATTAAGTTAAAGTCTCTTCCTGGGATCTAATTCTTATCTCCCACCCACCGCTCCAGGAAAGCACACTTCTGAGGCTAAATAATTAGGCCATAAAAATTTATGAGGGTACCTTGTCCTAAGTATTGCAGACGATGGAAATTAAAAAAAAAAGTCCTTTTATGGTGCATAAGTTCATAGGATTTACTTCTTTCGGACGACATAAAATTAAACCTCTTGTCATACGTTGAGAATCTACTGTCACTATTTCACAACCCTTCCATACTTTCCTTCCTATCTCCTTCATTTTCTCTTTGCCACATTTTTTTTCCCGCAAAAAATATATTACTGCCTTTTCAATTTTCAACTTATTCCTAAGTATCTTGATTTTGCGAGTGTGACGCACCTCACAAATATTCCAAGTTATCTCCTTCATTGAGAAAATTTATTGACTTTAGAGAAGGCCACCCTGATTATTGGATATTGGCCTAATTCCATCAGCTTCATTCATGCCTTTTCTATTCTATTTGTTTGCCTTTCTTCCTCTACATTCTTGTTCCTTGGGCTACTTTATTTTTCTACCATTCTGTGGTTCCTTTGCCACTCCTAGTTGGGGAGTAGTATTTGTTTTTGGAATGGCCTCTTTCAGAAGCTCAATCTTCCTTCTTGAAAAAAAACCCTTACCGTTTTTTTTGTATTCCTTCTCGATTTCGTCCAGATCCAACTCCCCCACCTCCATATCTTTCAACTCATCAAGTTGGTCATCCTCCATAGCATCAAATTTATTCTTATAAACCTACTACATCACTTGGCATGATTCCAAGAGAAATTTCCCATCAATAGTGAACCCCTTTGGGTTAACCCTTTTGCAATCATCCATATCTTCCTCCATCACCGCTAAGGTTGCGAACTAATTTGCATAACCGTCCTTGTTTTGGTGGCTGGATAATTCTTCTTCTGGTTCGCATTCCTCTTTCCTTGCCTCTTTCTATCCTCAACCTGGGTGAAAGCCTCAACATTTCTCCCCTTCTCTTGAGACAGTTTAGGAGGCATATCCGGGGCATTTTGCAGACAATGTTTTTGTTCATAACACTGCTTGCCTCAAAAAGGGATAATTTGTAGTCCACCAACTGAACCCAATCCTCATCATCCCAAGATACATTTATGGTCTATGGTAGCTCCTTCAATAGATTCCTATAAACATAGATCCAATCCAAATATGCATATCTCCACTTTTTGGTCTACTATGATATTTTTACAAATTCGCCTAAGGTGTTACTTATATCCTACAATATTTCTTGCTCCCAATATTTGCATGGAAGTGAATACAACAAAATATAGACTATTGCCATACTCATGTATTCCTTTTCTGGGTTGAACCTCTCATTTCATGGTCATAAATAGAGCCTTATTGAAAAAATAAATATGCCCCCCCATTCATAATCTAATCCATATCCTCTTGATTGAAGAATATGATCGTGAAAAAACCCTTGGATCAACAATGAAGGTGACAGTGGCCTTTTGGATCCCATGTCCCTTCTATCCATCTCAGAAGATCCTTCTGCTTCGACTAGATCCCAATAAACATCATGATTAGGGATTTTTTCATCCATGACTCTATTGATTATTGTAGTTTGTCAGATTGGATTTGCAAAGAGAGGATCTCCAAAGATCTAGCTATACAGCCTCCTTGCCTACTTCCTATAATGCCTCGATCTTGGTTCTCAGACTCCTTAGTTCCATTCTTCCTTTGATCCTTCATCTAGTTCTTTGTTGCTCCACCACTCGATCTAATTTGGTGTTGTTGCATGAGGGTGGTAGACCCGACTCCCCATGAGCCCATCATGCCTGCCTGAAAACCCTAGCTTGCTACTAAACACCCTCTCTTCTCTACCCACTCCTCCAATTTAGTTTTTCCTTAAATATAAAGAAACCAAACACCATAATCCTATTTTGTTGTTTAAACTTAATATTATTTTTATGTTTAATTTACGGTGGCTACATATGCTTTAATCTTGTGATTTGTGTTAATCAACAACTAGATGAGGTATATAAAATCTTTAGATAAAAGACACCATAAAATAGATCCACACACACACATCAAACTGAATAGAAACTACATTTGCATAAAGAATTACATCCCCTTATTTTAGAAATGCTCAGCCTCCCTAGAAAACACACCAAACTTGAGCTGAAGACTATATATTTTTTCCATACACAAAATTGACTCTACATTATTGTCTTGCAAGACAATGCACATTCTAGATAATACATTTAATGATAGAAATTAAATATACCAAACAATGATGACTATGTGTCCTCTTGAACTACTATTTAATGGGAAATACTAATAAAATATGCATACAGAGATGAGTACTCAGCTGGAGATTACTGCTTAGTTTTTCATATTTAAACCGTTTTTCCAATAATCCTCCTTAATTATGAACTGTTGGGGATCATGAAATTTTATATCAAGCTTCTTCAAAACTGTTACTTCACTTCTGGAACTAACTTGAATTAACTGTTTCTATTTCAGAGCTAACTATGGAGTTATTTTTTGAGTTGCATACGTTTGAAAAAACACAAACTCATGAAACCTTTGATAGTATGGAATGCCTCATTTTCTGATGGCTTCACAAATATATCTGCCAAATGATTTTCAGTTCTACAAAAAGCTAGTAAAATGGTACATGGTATCAATATATCTACTAACTCTCTAATAAAATGGTACATGGTATCAATATGTTTACTTCTCCTATGAAAAATATGATTTTTAGATAGTGCAATGGCTAAGCTATTGTCACAATATATTGCAGTGGCTTCCTTTTTATCATGCATTAAACCCGTCAACGTCCTCTACATCCAAATAGCTTGGCAAGTAGTTTGATGGTGTTATACCTGAATCTCATCATCAGCATGTGATGAGATCCCAAACTTCAGTGTTTCCCTCAATGTGAAGTAAGAACATTGGTTCAGACATCAAATTTGTATATGAAAATCCAACACCGCTTCTACCCTTTAGTAAAAAAGAGGTACCTTCTTTAGCATCGACTTTAATATGTTGGCAGTAAGCAGTGGCACCACTTTGACCCTTTAAGCAATGCGTGGTTTTTCCTAAAACCGCTCTGTCATGGTGAACAAGAAGTAGTGCCCTTGGTAAAAAGTGAAAAAGAGAGGTTCTCATGAAGCTTCTTGAAAGAACGCTTCATGGCGCCCTTATCCCTGATCACTAGGTCCAGTTCGGCTCGAGATCCATCCTTGTAGGATCTCCTATCCACCTCACCCACCAATTTCTCAACCATATCTATCCATTCCAAGCCTCTAAAATCAGGCTCAATCTCCATGGTTGGGGGGTGAGTAAAGTTATGTTGTTTCTTTGACATTCTGTCCTTTATCAATTAAGTGAGCTTGAGGGAGCAAGTTGGAGGTATTGGGGACAAGATGTTGGTTTTGTGAAGGAGTACACTAACACTAAGGCATAGGTTGTAAACTCTTTCTTCATTTATTAATGCAAAGTTGGTTCCTTTCCCATATACTTGCTATGTTATTGTCATATTCCTTAGTCACTGACATAGTTCTATAGAAGATGTTCTGGTATCTTTGATCTCTCATGTGTTTGATGTGTTTATGCAGGTATTTCCTCAGAGACCTTTCATAATAAGAGAAGATCCACATCAATCCATCAAAGATTGCATTGCAGGTGTTTATAGCTTCTAGGGAAAGTATTCCAACCTTGTCCTGAACTATTTGTTTTGTTTCTGAACCATTCAGACCAGAGGGACAACCTCTATCCGCAGAAGCTGCAAAATTCCTAGAAACAAATCTGGTGACTCTGTTGGGGAAGAGCTTCAGTTGATCTGATCTTCCTTAGTCTTTTCAAAACACTTGTCTGAAATCCAAGCTCCTGTTCTTTATCAGTTCAATCAGATCCACTAGCTGATCCAGTGTGTATTGGTTTGGTATCTTCAGATCTATTTAGATCTGAGTCTTTTTACTTTCTGTGCTCTTAAATATTGTTAATTTATGATTTTGATGCCAGCTGCATAGTTATTTGACTTTGTGTTTTCGACATTTTTTTTTTGGTTTTGGACATCTATAGGGAACCGCGTATGAACAGCAGGTAATAAACGGTGCCACCACCTGAACTCAGTTAGAAGGGAGCGGTGCCACTGCCTGTAAGTAGAAATCAAGAAGAGGTGCTCTAGAAGAACCGCTCTATCAATGAACCTCTGGAAATGGTGCCAGGTCGATCTTTCCAGACTTTTTTTTTCAAAGTTTTTTTCAAACGTTTTGGTGGTTGCTTTCAGTTCTGAGTGTCTTGGTTTGTATTGAAGAGATATGAGTGCTTGAGTGTTAAATTTGGTGTGGTAAAAGGCCTATTTCGTTGAAATCAAAGAGCTAGGATAGATTCATCTTTTCATTGGCTTGTATGCTTGGTTTTTAGTTTTTCGAAAGGAATGTTGTTTGAGAGCCTAGAATTAGTAAGGTCTCAGTCTTATTGCTAGATAAATTTGAAAAGAAGACTTGCTTCATTGATAGCTTGCTTCATTTTTCATTAAAAGTTTATGAAGGACTTCTTTTTTCCTCGAAAAAAGAAATTTTTTTGTTGAGAATTATTCATATCTTTAGTTGGAGGACGAATCATTGGACCTCTGATTAGCCTCATCAGCTTTCATATTTCCGTCTTACTTCTCTTTCTTTTACATGTTGATCTCATCAAAAGAAAAATATTAGTGTTTTTAAGTTTGATCTTTCTAGTTTTAAAAGAAAAATTGAAAAAGTGTGGGTTGTGCCTATGAGTTAGTTTTGTCTTTCTTCTTAGAAAAAGAGATCTTACCCTATTTTGTTTTCTTTCAAAATCGGTTTGAAATTTGCTGCTTGTTCTCTTTCTCGGAAAAATTTTGGTTTAGTGTAGTTGTTTGGGAAAATTTTTGGTTTCAAAACAAAAATTGAAAAGAAAAATACTCTCCTTCCCATAGGTAGGCATGTTTTGAAAAGTAAAGTGAAATTATCTGCATTTCATATTTGCATGGATTTACATTTTTGTCAAAATCTCATGCATTTAGCTAACCACTCAAGATAAAATTAATGGTAGTTATAGTTCTAAAATTGTATAGAAATTTGAGTGATAAGTTAGTGACGTGTTCGGGTGTTGTAAAACGTAGGAGCTGTCTTTAATTTTCCTACACTGCAACCTGGGACTCACATGGTTCTTTCATGTACCATCGGTATATTGAATGGCCTTTCATGTACCCTTGAGGTATATAGAAAGGTACTTCACGTACTCGATTGTATATCTGAAGGCCCCTTGTGGACGGTTGTGCATTAGACAACACTACTACCGATTTGAGCTCCCACGTACCTTGTGTATATCAGGAGACCCTACTAGGATTCCTTATCCAACTAAGGAAAACCATTTGGCCTTCTTGTTTGGAGCAATACACCAAGAACAACACTCAGGGAAATTACTACGCACCTACCCTTGTGGTATATCATGAGTTGCACCTTCTTGACAATCCTAGTGAGAGACTGACTATTTGAGCTCATCCTGTCATTTAAGTTTTCTTGCAGCTTGTAGCTTGTGTAGGAGAATACTTTGTGTGAATTTTTTTAGTTTTTGAAACACTAGGTTAGTTTAGTGACTGTGCAATCTGGCTGAGTTTTAGTTAAGAAGATCCAAAAGAATACAGGGCTTACCACCCGATTTTCCTCCTGTTACGGGAGAAAGTCCAATGGAAGCCATCGACCAAGGATCTGCAACTAGTTCCCATGAGGAAGAAAATATGGTGTTAGAAAGTGGAGATCAATTTGCTTATTACGTTCCTCCCTTGGTCCAACAGCCTCCTATGGCTGACACTTCCTTCCAAGCTCCCATTGAAGATCATGTTGATAGTCCTACACAATATGGCCCTAATGCTCTGTTTTGGAGAACTTCTATGGGTCAGGCCATTTACTCATTTGGGGTTAATAACCCTCTCCTGAACAAACTTCTCCAGGTAAAGAAGAGTATAGAAAAATCCAAGCATCTATTCACCATGCGCATGATTTTCAACAGAGAATGCAAAGACTAGACAGAGTTTTGGCCACACCTCCACCTCATAATGAACCTCTGTCATCTATTTTACCCCATAATACGGATCCTTGGCCTCCTGGATACCATTCACTTACTGATTCCATGAGACCTATTGAACCTATTCTAGATTACGTTGAGACGTCTTCGCAAAATCTAGGTCAAACCTCCAATCCTACAATTTCTAATGTTAGGTCTGCTCCTAGTCCTCCCATGTCTTCCATGGTTGGGGGGGAACATTCAATTCCAGTTATATCAGTACCTTCTAATTCCGTGGGGAAACCCCTGGCATGACCTACGTTACCCATTAATGGAATTGTTACTAATAATAGACAGACCTCTACTGTAGGGAAATCTGTAGTATATGTTCCTCCCACCAATACAAATATGGTAAACCCTCCATTAAGTTCAGGCCAGCCCTTAGTGGCACAACCTATAGTTAATCAACCCTCGTTTGGTTATGGTTACCCAGCAAATCAAGTACCTCTAGGGAATATGATTTATCAACCTACCTCTACAGGAATATCCTACACTGGAATTCCGTACCCTGAGAATACATTTACACTGTGGGGGCAACCCAACTGGTCTTACATGCAAGCAATAGGAGGAATACCTATTCATACTGTTGGAGGCGCCGTAGGACCACCTTATGGAGGTACTCCTCTCGGGGGGCTTGGAGGCCCTCCTCCTGGTGGTCCTGAAGGTCCTCCTCCTAGAGTTCCTGGAGGTCCTCCTCCTAGAGTTCCTGGTGGTCCTCCTCCCAGAGGTCCTAGAGGCCCTCCTCCTGGTAGTCCTGGAGGTCCTTGTAGTCCCCCTTCTGGAGGCCCTGGTAAGCCAGGTGGTCCCGGAGATCTAGTAGGTCCTAGCTATCTCATAGGCCCTAGAGGTCTTCTTCCTGGTGGTCCTGACGGTCCCAACCCTAGAGGTCAACCCCCTTTAGGAGGATCTTCTGGAAGTTCATCATCTCATCAGTCGTTTCAACAACCTGTATATCAGTCAACATATGGTCCTACTGGTGGATACATGCCTTATCAATACTACCATTATGTGGAACCTAATCACGAGTTACCTTTCCTAGCAACTCTGGACTTACCTGATTTGTTCAAATTGATAAATGATCCCATTCGACACAACCCTTCATGGCCCACAATTTCGGTAAAGTTGACACAATCGTCTTGTATTTTAATGCACATTTCCTAATTTCTATCACATATCCATGACCATTATTCCTTAGAGGTCCTTTGAAGCCACCATTCAAGTTGATACCATTTTCGGTATTCCCATTCGCCACTACCCAGTTTCCAAAATTGATTTATTGTAGTGAGATCTAGTGCCCTACATCTTGCCTGGATAGTTACCATATTGTCCTAATTGTTGAAATTAGGCATCTTCTACTAGGAATCATCCTAGAAGTTTGTCAAATCCCCATCTCTTACATCCTCAAAATTGTGGTCCTAGATGATGCTTATACCATGGAAAGCCACCGACCAAATATGAGACCCTATTCTCTCCTCATTAAACCTAAATGGATCTTTATTCCTTCAATTTTGAGCATATTTTACATGTCATAGCTTTTCCCATGGATCTAAGGTATGTGTGACCCATCCCCACAAAATTTTCACCCCTATGATTTCATTGTTCTTCTCCAGATCTATGATCCCTAAGACTCCTTCTGATTTGGGCTTGCAAATATTTTCCCAGCTAAACAATACCCATTTTTTCTTATATGCATTACCTCCCCATAGAAAATTCCTTTGAATATTTCCCATCTCTTTGAGAACTGCCTTTGGTGCTTCCATCATTGAGAAAATGTAGATAGGCATCGCTTGTAACACAAATTTAATTAACATAACTCTTTTGACCAAACTGAGAGGCATTAGAGTCCAACTAGACAATATCGTTCTCATATAGTCCAATAAATCTTCCCAAGAGGCTTTCTAAATGACCCCCTTGGAAAGAGGCACACCAATATATTTGGATGTAAGGGAGATTCCCTGCAAGCCCAAAATGTGAGTAATATTTCTCTTGGAAATCTAAGAGATATTGAAGAAGAACACCTGTGCATTTTCTCTATTAACCTCAAGGCCGAAGGCCTTAGAAAAGTTTACCAAGAACTTCTTTAAATACTGAGGCTCTTGAATCGATGGGTGACCCATCGACATTGTGTCGTCTACAAACTTCTTCTGATTCTGCATGTCTGATCCTAGGTGAATCCTTTACTCCTTAAGCTCTTCTCTCTTAGTCATAGACTTAATGATTTTGCTAAGTCCTTCAATCATAATTATAAAAAGGAAGCGGAATAAGGGATCCCGTTGCCGAATACCTCTGTAAGGGATGCAAGTTTTAGTTGTTTTCCCATTCATGAGTATAGAGAAGAATGTTATGAATGTCATATTCATGATCCACTCAATCCACTAATGAATGAAACCAAATTCTTTAAGCATTTCTCTCATGAATTTTCGAGCTTTACTTGTCATATTCTTTGGAAATATCTAGATTCAATAGCATCCCTGGTTTCTTTGTAACTTTTAAAGAATGAAACACCTCATGGAATAGGATCACCCCATCCAAGATCTCTCTTCCCTCCACAAAACTAGATTTCTTCGGCGAGACAATATATGGTAAAATGGGTTTCATTATATTGTTCATAACCTTTGTAATGATTGTATAGGTCACATTGCATTAATCTATGGATTTGAATTTACCTGGAGAATTTTCCCCTTCATTCTTGTGGATGACGTTCAAAAAGGTTGCATTGAATGCCTTCAACACCCCTCTATTCTTCCTTGAGTCCTCCAATATCCTCCATACTTCCTGCTTGATGATGTCCCATAAGTGGTGGAATATATTAGTGGTGAATTCATTAGGACCTGGTGCTTTCCCTTTTTCCGTCTAACCAATCTCCTCCTCAACCTCTGTCAACTCTACTAGTTTATTTAGGAGTGCATTCTGACTAGGGAAGACCAAATATGGGATATGTTTTGTGACATTAGCAAAATATTTTGTGTGGTATTCCCTACATTCTTTCATTATAGCCACAAAATAATTAACCAGTTCCACTTCTATGTCTTCTCTACTTTCTACACAAGGGCCATCCTAGGTATTTAATCTACAAATTTTATTCTTTTGTATGTTCTGAATGACCGAATGGTGAAAAAACTTAGTGTTGCGCTCACCTTCCTACAACCAGCGATTTCTGGAGTTTTGTTGCCAATATATTTCCTCCTTTCGTTCTCAGGCCCATAGTTAGTCAAGGGTGGTATGCTCCTTTTTTCTTAACTCTCCATTGTAGCCATTATCCATTCCAACTCATTGGATTTCCTCCAACTGATATGTGAGCCTCTTTTTATTCCTCGAATATGTTTCCAAACTCTTCTCTATTCCATGTACAGATCATGGCATTTATATTTTTTAGTTTCTGTTGGAATTGGTGCTTCTCGATTCCCTCTAGAGGGACTGTGTCCTTCCACCATTGAGTTACCAATGATTTGAAATCCTTGTGTTCCATCCAAAATTTCTCAAAATGAAAACTATTCCTAACTATGGGGAGGGGCATCCTTCCCATTGAGCATACCGACCAGTGATCTGACCGAGCCATAATTAAGAACATAGTTGTTAAATCACCACCTTGATGGATACTCCCTTGTGTTGTCATAAATCAGTCCAATATAAGGTCCACATGTACTCCCCACCCCTTTTATTGTTCCATGTGAACCACCCATTTCTTGCTTCCACATCAACCGGATTATCTTCCCCAATGAAGTCTTTGAAGGATTCACTGACATTCCAAGAGTTCAGGAGTTCAATGTCCCCCTTTCTTCTCTTCTAGAGAAGTGATTAAGTTAAAGTATCCTCCCATGATCCAATTCATATCTCCCACCTATCTTGCTACCCATGATAGAGCCTCTAGGAAAGCAGGCTTCTGGGGCTAAATAACTGGGCCATAAAAATTTGTGAGGGTTCCTTGACCTGAGTATTACAAATCTTGAAATCAACAAAAACAAGTCCTTTTGTGGTGCAGATGTTTGTAATATTTACTTCTTCCGAATAACATAAAATTACCAAACCTCTTCTCGTACTTTTAGAATCTATTGTCACTATTTCACAACCCTTCCATACTTTCCTACCTATCTCCTTCATTGTCTCTTTTCCACATTTTTCTTCCACAAAAAAACTATTACTTCCTTTTCCGAGTGTGACCCACCTCGCAAATATTCCAGGTTATCACCTTCATTGAGAAAATTTATTGACTTTAGATAAGTCCACCCTAATAATTGGGTATTGTCCTAATTCCACCAGCTTCATTCATGCCTTTTTCTATTTGTTTGTCTTTCTTCCTCTACATTCTTGTTCCTTAGGATGCTTTCTTTTGTTGCCCTTCTGTAATGTCTTTTTCACTCCTGGTTGGGGATTAGCCTTAGTTTTAAGAATGTCCTCTTTCAGAAGCTCAATCCACCTTATTAAAACAAAACCATTCCCTTGTTTGTTGTATTCCTTCTTGATTTCATCTAGATCCAGCTCCCCCAAGTCCATATCTTCCAACTCATCAAGTTGGCCATACTCCATTGCATCAAATTTCATTTGCTAATCCTCTAGCATCACTTGGAGTGATTCCAAGAGTAATTTCCCATCAATAGTGACCCCCTTTGGGTTAACCCTTTCACAATCATCCAAATCTTCCTCGTTTGTCGTTAGGGTTGCGAATATATTTGCATAGTCATCCTTGGTTTGGTGGTTGGATAATTATGCTTCTGATTTTCATTCCTCCTGCCTTGCCTTGGTCTATGATCGTCCTGGGTGAAAGCCTCAACATTTCTCCCCTTCTCATGAGGTGATTCAGAGGAAAAGCTAGGGCATTTCGCAGACAATGCTTGTGTTCATAACAATGATTGCATCAAAAAGGGATATTTTGTAGTCAACCAACTGAACCCAGTCCTCATGATCCCAAGATACATTTATGGCATCTGGTAGCTCCCTTAATAGTTTCATGTAAACATAGATCCAAGAGAAATATGTGTATATCCATTGTTTGGTCTACTATGATATTTTTACAAATTCTCCTAAGGTGTTACCTATATCCTGCAATATTTCTTGCTCCTAATAATTGCATGGCAACAAATACAACGAGATATAGACTGGTGTCGTACTCATGTCTTCCTTTTCTGGGTTGAACCTCTCCTTTCATGGTCATAGATAGAGACTTACTGAAAAAATAAATATGCCCCCCCATTCATAATATTATCCCTATCCTCCTTATTGAACAAGATGATCATGAAAAAACCCTTGGATCCCCGATGAAGGCCACAGTGGCCTTTAGGATTCCATGTCGCTTCCATCCATCTCAGAAGATCCTTCTTCTTTGACTAGATCCCAATAGACATCATGATTATGGATTTTTTATTCCATAACTCTACCCATTCTCGTAGCTTGTCAGATTGGATCTGCAAAGAGAGGATCTCCAAATATCTAGGTATACAACCTCCTTTCCTACTTCCTATCTTGTTGCAATCTTGGTTCCTAGACTCCTTAGTTCCATTCTTCCTTTGATCCTCCATATGGTTCTTTCATGCTCCACCACTCGATTTGCTTTGGTGTTGTTGCACGAAGCGTCTAGACCCCACTCCCCATGATCCCATCATGCCTAGCAGAAAACCCTAGATTGCTACTAAAAACCATTGCTTCTCTGTCCACTCCTCCAATTTAGTTTTTCTTAAATATAAATAAACCAAACACCATATTCATGTTTTGTTGTTTAAAGTTAAGATCATTTTATGTTTAAGTTATAGTGGCTACATATGCTTTAATCTTATGATTTGTGTGGATCAACAACTACACGATGTATATAAAATATTTAATTAAAAAAAAACCATAAAATAGATTCACACACACACACACACACACACACACACACACACACACACACCAAACTTAATAGAAACTACAATTGCATACACAATTACATCCCCTTATTTCATAAATGCTCAACCTCCCTAGAAAACACACCAAACTTGAGTTGAAGACTAGATCTATTTTCCTAACACAAAATTGACTCTACCTTCTTGTCTTGCAAGACAATGCACATTCTAGATAATACATTTAATGACAGAAATTAAACATACCAAATAATGATGACTATGTGTCCTCTTGAACTACTATTTAATGGGAAATACTAATAAAATATGCATACAGTGATTAGTACTCAGCTGGAATTTACTGCTCATTTTTTCATATTTAAACCTTATTCCAATAATCCTCGTTAATTATGAACTATGGGGACCATGAAATTTTATATCACGCTTCTTCAAAACTATTCCTTCACTTATGGAACGAACTTGAACTAACTGTTTCTATTTAGAAGATAACTATGGAGTTAATTTCAAAGTTGCATACAATTGAAAAAACACAAACTGATAAAAAACTTTGAAAGTATGGAATGCCTCCTTTTCCGATGGCTTCATAAATATATCTGCCAACTGATTTTTAGTCCTACAAAAAACTAGACAAATTTCTTTGTTGTTTACTAACTCTTTAATAAAATGGTACATGGTATCAATATATTTAGTTCTCTTATGAAAAACATGATTTTTAGATAGTGCGTTGGCTAAGCTATTGTCACAATATATTGTAGTGGCTTCCTTTTTATCATGCATTAAATCCTTCAACATCCTCTACATTCAAATAGCTTGACAAGTAGCTTGGTGGCTACCATATAGTCAACTTCAGTTGAAGAAAGAGTCACAATATGATTTTTTTGAATCCCATGACACAACACATGTACCAAAGTGAAAATCACACCCATAAGTGTTTTTCCTTTCATTTATGTTTTCCCCGCTATCACAATCACGGTACCTAGAAAGGATGAAATCACTTGAAGTAGAATACAATATGCCAAAATCCTTTGTACCACTCACATACCTTAGTATTTTCTTACTGTCTTGCTAATGAGCCTTTTGGAGAGTCCATAAACCTTGAAATTAAACTTACACTATACATAATGTCAGTCCTTGTGGATATCAAATAAATAAAGCTTCTAACCATCCTCTTAAACAATGTAGAATCCACACTTTATCCATAATCCTCCTTTCTTAGCTTCAATCCCATCATGACCGATGTTGGATACATGCCTTACAATTTATCATGTTGAATCTTTTCAAGACTTCATTTGCATATTGATATTCACAACTAATTATACTCACATTGGATAAATGGAATTTAATTCCCAAGAAATATCTCATAAGTCCTAAATCAGTCACTTCAAATTCATTCTTCATTGTAGATTTGAAAACGGCTATGCTAAAATCATCGGTAAAGATTAGATCATCCACATACAAGCAAACAATTAATGTCTTAACTTTCTTGTTGGCTTTAATATACAATGCTGGCTAATCATCGCATCTTCGAAAAACATTTTGAATGAGATAGGAGTCAACGCAATTGTACCAACATACACTTCCTCTCCTATATAGCCACATAGAAATTTTGAGTCCACATCCATTTGGTACACATACCACTTGTTGTGTGCAACAATAGCCAATATGCTCCTAACTGTGTCCAACTGTGCAACATGTGCAAATGTTTCATTGAAGTTTGTACCATGATATTGTGTGAAACCCTGCAACTAACCTTTATTTATGTGTTTGCACATTTCCATCAAACTTGTTTAATTTTATAGATCCATTTGACACTTATTACATCTTTGCATTTAGGAAAATCTACCAAGTGCAATATTAGGTTCTTCTCAATGGATTTAATCTCGGTATTGTGCCCATATATCATTACTTGAAACCTATTCAAATGTTAATTGATCATCTATATGAGAAAATAAAGAAAACAACTGAAATTGAATTTGTTGTATAACCACTATATAACTCAAACTCCTTGTATTTTGTGGCAACAAGCTTACTAGAGTTGGATCCACAGATGTAGAACTACATGTAGTGCTAGTTGGAGTTTATTGTACTTTTGGTGTGGACAACAACCTTGAAGATCTCCTTGGTGTGAATGAAAGTGTAGCTTGAGCTACAACTTGTGGTGCTGTCCTAGAGAAGTTGTTGTTTGAACTATACTATTTATGTTGTAAACAATTCATCTTCCATATCTTCATGAGGGACAACAACTGCAAATTTTATAGTCTTCTTTACACTTCAATCACATGCTTCATCCTCCACAAACTAAACATCACAACTGATTATGACCTTTCTAGTGATAGGATCAAACAAATTATGTCTTTGTATCCTATGAATAACAACAAATATGCAATTATGTCATTTATTGTTTAAATTATTCCTCAACTCATCTCAAATATGCACATCTGCAACACACCCAAACACTCTCAAATGAGAAACACTATGCTTGATACATGCTCAAGCCTCTTGAGTGAATTTGTTCTTCACACTCTTTGTTGGGAACCTATTCATGACATACGCATTAGTTTCCGCTACCTCAACCAATATTCATTAGATGGATGTTTGGTTTCCAACATACTTCGAACCATTTCCATAATGGTTTTGTTTTTTTCTCCACCATCCCATTTTCTTGAGGTGTATAGCAGGTTGTATATTGGTTGTGTATGCCATGTGATTTACAAACATTTAGAAAATCATTAGATAAATATTCACCACCTATGTTCATCCCTAAAACCTTGATGTAGTAGCCACGTTGCTTCTCCATAAAATATCAATAAAAATAGAAAATAAGTGCAGCCTCCTATAGATGGTGGTTGGATTGGCCTACAAATATATGAATGCACAACCTCAAGTGGTGCTCTTGCTCTATTTGATTTTCCAACTAGAAATGACTCTCTATGTTGTATGCCCAAGATACAGCCTTCACAAACTCTTTCCGCTTTCTCAATTAATGGTAAACATTTCATCATGTTCTTCATATGTAATAGCTTCAACCCTCCAAAGTTCAAATGCCCAAATCTAAAATGCCAAAGCCATGACTCATCCTTTACAATTGATTGAAATGATGTTTCAATTTTCACACCACTATCTTTTTATTCTTTGGAGTTGAATTTGCTTGATTTGAAATTTGTTTCTAAGAATATTCTAGAGCTATGAATGGTTGTTGCCGATTTTGAATTTTTTTCCTTAAAAGCAGGACCAGAACGTACATTATTTGTTTCATGAACAACTTGGTTTTTTTTTCTCTTCATATGTGGCCTTATTCTTAAGGGAAACATGCAGATGTTAGGTACATTGGCAATGAGCTGATTGCTTGAAAACCTGTTCAAAATCACACACTCTTGTTTTCCATATATAGTCTATATCCCTGATCAATACTCATTAAACTATGTTTTAGGCCATTAACATAATATACATTAGGCATGACTTTTTGCTCTCCATTTTTGTTAGAATATTAATCATACCTTTTCCCAAAGCATTGACCTTGATATGATTAGCAGTGTGTGACATCAGTTTGAACTGATTCATCCAAACTAGAAAATAAATTTGCAGCCTTTGTCATAACCTAAATACCGTGAGCTTTCTTAGACAACATTACACATATTTGTAGAGTTTGTAAAAATTACATCAACAATTCTATTGCATGCAATAAACATAGTGTTTGTGGAAGTAATACTTGACTAGTTTTGATGTTGCTTGTGTTGGTCATGCTGTTATTTCTTGCATTTATGAGTATATTGCCCAAACTTCTTTACAATATTGATAGTGGATACGTGATTTATGAAATCTTGAACTAGGATGATTGGAATTCTGATTTTGACTTCTACCACGAACATTTATAGGAATCTTGCTATGTCCACTTCTAGGGAAACTTGTCCCTCTGCCTCTAGGACGGGAGGTTCCTCGTCCTCTTTCATGGCTTATAGATGACTAAGAGGAAAATGCATTTTCCAATGAAATATATTCATGATTGATAAGAGAGGCATGGAGTTCATCAACATTAAACTAATTCGAATCTTTTGTTTCCTCCAAATTCAGAACTAAGGGCTCAAATTTAGAAGCAAAGTCCGTCGACCTTCTCAACAATATTCCTATATACTATTTTTTATAGCCTTTCCATGAGATTTGATTTGATTAATCAAGGAAACAACATGGGTGAAGAAAGATTCTATTCAATCTGAGTTTTTCAATGACAAATTTTCAAAATCTCTTTTGCTAAGCTGAATTTTAGCAGTCTTTACCTTGTACATACCTTAATAAGCAGTTTGTAATGTATCTCATGTCTCCTATTTATTACTGCTACTCTTGAGAATATGCTCTTCTGCATGGCTTGATGAATTTAGAATAAAGCTTTTTAATCAATTTTCCTTTGTTTCTTCATTCAAGGCATCCTTCTCAGCTTGTATAAGAGCATTATAGCATTATATACTGCCTGGTTTATTGGTTTCTCATAGCCGTTTTCAACTATTCCACAAACATCTTGAAAGCGAAAAAGCGAAACAAGGATTTCATGATCAATAACATGCTCATAATTTTGCCTGTGGAAAGAGGGGATTGCAGGCTAGACAAAAATTCACCATATGTGGAAGCGATTTAAATTACCCAAATTCACCTTTTCAAAAACAAAAAAAATGCTCTCAGAACCCTTGCAGCCACCAAGCTCGGCTCCCCCCACAACCTCCAAAGCAGGTTCTATGCCTCTTCTTTAGCTAATAATCAATCTACTACTTCTAGAGCCCATTTCAACCCGTTCTGTTGTAGATCTAGAATTCTGAGGCGAAAACTGGGGCGAGAAAGATTTTCACGGCTATTTAGAACGTTATATCTCACGGATAGTTATATTACCATAAAAAATTCTCCTATTGTGGCTCTAATCTTCATTGGAACTTAAGAAGTGCACAGCTTGCAATAAAATAGTTTATTTTGTGGATTAACTATGTACCAATGGAATTTGTTACGACAAGGCTTGCTTCAGATGCAAGCCTTGCAAGGGTACTCTTAAGCTGAGTAATTACTCATCAATGAAGGGAGTGTTATATCGCAAGTCTCACGTTGACCAGCTTTTTAGAGAGAGAGGTAACTTTAACAAGAACTTTCAGTCCCACAGATCAAGCAAGATACATGATAAGTTTTCAACCTTCCAATGGCGCTGAACATTCTCAAAGCCTTGGACCTAGCTCTGATACAAGATGTGGAATTTACAGCAGCTACCTGTGCTCTGTTCTTGCAATTTCTATGAATCAACAGCTACAAGAGGTATACAAAATATTTAGATCAAAGAGGAATATATAAAATATATCAATAAAACCATTTTATATATATATATATATATATATATATATATATATATATATATATACACACAGCTGCATACAAAATAACATCCCCTGTTTCAGACTTGAGTTATCTATTTTCTATACACATAACAACAACAGCTGCATATATACTAGCATCCCCTGTTTCAGAAATCCTCTGCCTCACTAGAAAACACACCAGATTTGAGTTATCTATTTTCTATACAGAAAATTGACTCAGCAATTATTGTCTTCCAAGACAACACGCACTATAGATAATACATTTAATGTTAGATAGTAAAGATACCAAAAAGTATTGACTATGCGTCCTCCTGAACCTCTATTTAATGGGAAATACTAATAAAATATAGATACCGAGATAAGTACTCAATTGAAAATGACTTCTCAGCTGTTTGTAATTAAGCCTTTGTTTCAACAGTATTGATCTTGCGCTACTTGTATCTTGGTGGTAGCTATTTTAGCCTATAAGCACAATGCCATTGATGACATTACCATAAAAAAAACTCTATTCTTATGGGACTTCTGTCTCTGCTGAATTTGGTTCAAATGCAGGTCTTCTCATGAGAGTTCGACTTCCCTCTGGCTGTGTTTTGCACTTGTTCGAGCAATTTAGACCCATAAAATTGATCTGCAGACTTGTTTTTCCTGGGTCGCTGGACGAGTACCGTAAAATTTTGGCTCTATCCTTGCACTATTTGTTGTGGAACGTTTCGGCTAACTGTTGTTTAAAAGTTGTTTATCAAATTGTACGTTTAACTTTATACCAAAGAATTTTGAAGAATATAAAGCAAATTGTAATCAATGAAGTTGTCCTGGTTTCAGGGTGCTCATCTTCATGTATTAAGCAACAAGCAGAGCGTCTCTGCTTTACTTGGAAATAAAGTACAATCAGTAAATATAACAATGTATAACTGATTCTAACAGTTTGTTCTTCATATAGGCTGGTAAACGAATGTGATTTTAAATGATTTAAACCCCAAGAGGTGAGAGGACGCTGTTTTGTGTCTCTTACTTTTGCCAGGTTTAATATGTCTTGTTCAAGAAATGTGTTCCATGTAATTAGAGGTTTAATTTTTCTTGTTCTTATTATTCCTGTAGACATTCGTTGCATGTAATTCTAGGTTGTTCTTATTATTCATGCACAAGTTTATTCCATGTTCCGCATATTGCAGGGCACAAAAATGATCTCGCAAACCTATTTAGACAAAGAAACAATCATTCAATGGTAATGGTTTTAATATGTCTTGTTCAAGAAATGTGTTCCATGTAATTAGAGGTTTAATTTTTCTTGTTCTTATTATTCCTGTAGACATTCGTTGCATGTAATTCTAGGTTGTTCTTATTATTCATGCACAAGTTTATTCCATGTTCCGCATATTGCAGGGCACAAAAATGATCTCGCAAACCTATTTAGACAAAGAAACAATCATTCAATGGTAATGGTTTTAATATGTCTTGTTCAAGAAATGTGTTCCATGTAATTAGAGGTTTAATTTTTCTTGTTCTTATTATTCCTGTAGACATTCGTTGCATGTAATTCTAGGTTGTTCTTATTATTCATGCACAAGTTTATTCCATGTTCCGCATATTGCAGGGCACAAAAATGATCTCGCAAACCTATTTAGACAAAGAAACAATCATTCAATGGTAATGGTTTTAATATGTCTTGTTCAAGAAATGTGTTCCATGTAATTAGAGGTTTAATTTTTCTTGTTCTTATTATTCCTGTAGACATTCGTTGCATGTAATTCTAGGTTGTTCTTATTATTCATGCACAAGTTTATTCCATGTTCCGCATATTGCAGGGCACAAAAATGATCTCGCAAACCTATTTAGACAAAGAAACAATCATTCAATGGTAATGGTTTGCAGAAAATAATCGCATCTTTGAATGGTGTGTAAGTTATTGACAATTTTTCTTTGTCAGAGTAACTGTAGTGTAGAAAAATGTGTATAGAAATTTATTCGGACGGCAGGCGGAAGATCCGGAGTCTGCTCATTACTTGGAATGAAGAAAATCAAAGTTGTTAGTCAGTGGTCAATAGCTTAGAACGCGGAGAATCACCTTTAAAACAAAAATTGTTAATAACAATAGATCCCTGCTTCGGTCAAGGAATCGAATATGTCCACTTCTTCTACTTTGAAAGAACAAGTGCCACTATATTAATTCAATATAAATAAGGTGAAGGAGCGCAGAGTTGTTCATTGAGCCGAATCACCCATTTCCCTTCGTCTTGACCTTTTTCTGTTTGTTCTGAGTTTAGGAGTGAGATCGTCTTCCCTTAGCTCTCTTCTCTATTCCTGGTTTTCTTTGTGATAAGTAAATTGTTTGTAATCATCAGTAAGATGTGTGGAAACTGGTTATTCATATGTGGAGGCAGATCCGAAGAGAAGAACAGACGGCAGAAAAAATCGAAGTCCATGGTGAAGCCAGTGGAACATGAGACCCTTCAAGCAGTTTCTGGCTCCCGTTCCTTGGTTTCGGCAACCGTAACGTCTCAGAAGAAAGAAGCAGAGCCTATTTCTCTACAAGATGTTGACGAGGCTGCAGAAGTTTTCATCAACGAGGTCCACAGGGATTTGGAATTGCAGAGGACGCTGTCTGATCCTCGATACTATGGCTACCTCGAAAGATCTACTTAAAAATAGATCAGTTATGTCTATGTGGATCACTTCTTCCAGTTAAATACTGAATGGGTCTTGAGATGCAGATTTCAGTGCAGTTACACCGATAGTAAAGTGTTGCCAAAGTAATATAACTGTAATTAGCAATATTTTCTTTCTAACTAGATTATAGGAAGCTAAGTACCACAAAGGCATGTAAAAGAATTACTGTGTAATGTAATCTTTATGTTTTTGCAAATTCTCTATATATACTGTATATGACTTTTAATTTCTATGCTTTCACAGCTTTCTTATTTCATCTACAACCTTAATGCAATGGTTCTTCTCTCTTCCGCAACTTCTCTGCACCCTTCCCACCGTTGCACCTTTGGGTTTTGCTAGCCTTCTTAGATACCGGTGGGTCCACAACCAAAAATAGTGTATCGCCACCTATTTGTACTTTGTGTTGCAGCCTTTAGCAACTGGGTTGTAAGTTGTGGAAATTTTACATCAAAGGAGTGTTAAATAAAGAGAATGATTTCATAAAGTTATACATATTTTGGTCAGGTATTTCAAATGCAAGATTGTTTTTTGCACTTAAAAAACACATCCCTAATACAATATTGTTTTATGAACTTAGAAAATACATACCCACGGCCAAGGTTTTATTATGTTGTTTATCTAAATGTGGTTTTATTATGTTGTTTATTTATTCTAACAGTGGCAGTCCTGGGATGGATTTTCACGATCAAATTGGCTGTCATGAAACGCTTTGGTTTTGGTTAAATATAGTTATAAATGATTGTTGAAATTGTCCAATTTGATTGGTTATTTTGTTTTCAATTTTTTTATAGATATTAAAATGTATTGAATTTAATGTGTTTGCATTTTTTAATGTAATTATGCAATTAATGTAATCATTTAATAAGCACATCCATAAACTACAAGCCACAAGTCAAGTGCCATGAACAAATTATTTGTTATTTATTATTTATAAGTAATTGTACTCACCAATATATCTATGCTATTTGTTATCACTTTTTTCTTTTAGTTAAAAACTTTATGTGTCATTATTACTCTTTATCCACACATCAACTAACAGTGTTAAATAAATATATATTGATCTCCATAAAATCAATCTAATTAGTACATTGATTTATAGTATGTTCCCAGCAAGAGTTTAACCTACTAGATTTCTGTGTAACTTCTTCCACCCATGTCAAGAATTATTACTTTTTCGGTCATGCAGAGTATGTTTTTTAACCAATAATTAATTTAATTAATTTATATGTAGTGTTTTTTAACCAATAATTATTTTATATGTAGGGAAGCTAATTTACATTTTCAACTATGTTAAGAATTATTACTTTATAGGTCGTCATGAGTATATTTCTTAAGAAATAATTAATTTATATATAGAAAAATTGATTTACATTTTAAAGAGTATGAAATTAGTTTCTTTCGGAAATAGTTAATTTATTATTTATAGTATGATAAGTTAGGTGAAATGGTTGAGAACTCTAAATTGTCTCTGGCTTCACGTCTCATTAAGTTCGGCTCTATAAAGAGACCCATGTAGAGAAATTACTTTACTTTTCTAGGAAAAGAAAAACACTATTTATTCTCCAATAGATAATTCCAATCAATCAAAGTTTCACCATGAGGGTCATGGCATTCTTTTAATATGTACCTTAAGTATGGGCGGTGGGGATGCATTTGTTTGGAATATACTTTTAATATGTACTTGAGGATGATTGGTAGGGATGAGATGCATTTGTTTGACATATACTTTAATGAACATTCATGGAGCACACAGATATAATGACCTAAAGATTTTTTTTTCAAAAGAAAAAAATCTTAAATATTATTTACATGTACAGATGGATCAAATGTCTATTATCACACATATATTCAAAATCAATCAAAGCATAAAGCTTTTTACATCAAGAACTGTTGGATCAGTCCATAAAAACTCAAAAAACATAAAACATCTATATCAAAAAGGTGTTTATATCACCCCAAAAAAGCAAAGTATGTACTTAAAAACCTGTACAAGTTCAGATGATGAATATTAATTCATCCATTCATGTCATAACCGATCTATAAACAATAAACCTTCATCTTTGAAGAAGTTATCTGGAAATGTTCTCATTAAAAGAGCCATCATCAAGTATATAGATGAAAAACACACAAAAATGTACTCAATAAAACCAGCAACAAGTATCTCTAAAAATTCTGATAACTTTCAGTCATTTCAGCTCCTCGAAATTCCTTGAAAATCCAGCACCTGTCTGGTTCCAAAGCTCCAGCTTTCGCTAAACCATCTACATATGAATTTTTTCACGATAGATGTGCTTGAGCACCAAATGTTCAAACATATCTAAAATCCTGTTAACTTCATAAAAGAACCTGTGCAAGCTCTAAGTTCAACAATTGAAACTTACCATTAGCCCAATTAATGACTAACTGTGAATCACCAAATAACTGGATTTTTACAATATTTTTCTCCCTAGCCAAAGTAAGTAGGAGCTTTAAAGCACAGATCTTTGCAAAATTATTAGATCCAATCCCTAAACTAGCCTTAAACGAAAAAAAAATGCTCATCAAAAATGTAAATCATACCTCTAGCACCACAATTTTTTGGGTCACCAGATGAAGATCCATCAAAATACCCCCAAGGGTATGTTTTATCAATATCTTCAATAGCAATAGATCTGATATTAACAACCAAATTGTCTTGAGGTAAAGATGTCAACAAACCCAGGATAATAATGGATACCTGAGCAGGTGTCATGGAAATGTCTTCAAAACAAACAATATTTCTGGCTTTCCAAATATTCCATAAGACAATAATTGGTAAGGTTTTAATATGATTAACTTTCAAATTTAGGCACCAAGTCTTCAGACAATCACTAGCAGTTCCCCCATACCAAAGATTGTTCAACCTTAATCTATCCTCAAGATTCATCCAAACACACTGAGTAAATGGACACTCCACACCAAGATGGATATTAGACTCAATATTTAGTTTACAAAGATAACATCTGCCAGGGCCTTCCCTTCCTTTCCTAACTATGATATCCCAGGTAAGTGATTTATTGGATAAAAGAAACCAATAAAGTATTTTTTTCCTTGGGAGGGCATTTAAACTTCCATAATAATTTCCACCACTAGGAATTATCCATACCATCCCTATCCAACAGAAGTTGCGCATAACCTTCTTTTGGGGTATACAAACCAGATTTAGACAGATTCCATACCAAAACATCATTATCATTAGCCAAACTCACATGAATACGTTTAAGTATGGATAAGTATCAATTCCAAACTGTAACATCCTGATGATCATCTAAACCAAGTTGATCAGTTGAAAGCCAACCCTGTTCCATAAGAGGTATTAGACCAGGGACTCTGATATCTTTGAGTGAAAACCCCCCCAACAGAATGAATTTTGTCAGTAAAAAAAGAAGGTAATAAATGTTGCCATTTATAGCCAACCCAAGACAGACTAATGCACCAGTCCCAATTCTCCAAACCAAATTATTACCAATAATATCAAATGCCCAAATAACCACTTTCCAACATATAGACATGCTCCTTTTCTGTTTGACAGTAGATTGAATCCAATCCAATAAAGACATTGGATATATATATTTTTGCACAACAATATGAACCCACAAACCTTTACCATTGATAACTTTCTAGACATTTTTAGCAGCCAATGCTTTAGCAAAAACAAATGGGATTTTGAACCCCCAACCCCCTAGGAACTTTGGACAAGCCAAAGACTTCCAAGAGGTCCATGGTAAACCAGCTGAATCCTTGTTGCCAAACCATAGAAATTTAAAGCACAACTTCCCGATTTCCAAAAATGTATCCAGAACACTGAAATTGCCTGAAGTACTGCTTTGACCAGAATTAACTTACCACCCTTGGAAAGCCAACGAAAACTCCAATTTCTTATCCTATTTTCCACTTTAACAATCAACCAATCCCAATCCTTGATCAGATATCTGCAACATTTAAGATTAAAACCTAGATACTTCATTCCATTCTCAAGTTTTATCATAGGAAAAGCAAATGTATTCTGAATAGTAATAATTTTTATCGCATTCAGATTAGAGAAATATAATGCAAATTTATTTTTATTAATCTTTATTCCAGATGCCTTGCAGAAAACCATTAAAACCTCTTATAATGAAGATAAATATTGCTCAGTACTAGCAGTTATCATGATAATATCATCCACAAAAGGTACATGGGTTAAATAAATATCATTTCCAAAGGATAAACCATGATAATACCCACATTCTTTGGCATTCAATATACTTTGCTTAATCCTTCAACAATAATGAGGAACAATAAAGAGGCTAAAGGAAATCCTTGCCTAAGTCCCCTACTAGATTTGAAAATGGAAGATGCAACACCATTGACAAGTAAGGCAAAAGAGACAGAAGATAGACTGCTCATAATCAAAGAGATAAAAGACCCTACAAAACCCATTTTGGATAGTATGAAACGAAGGTAAGTCCAACTCACCCGATCATAAACTTTGGACAAATCAATTTTTAAAACAACGTATTTTGAACCTTTACTGTGAATAGAATGCATGGCTTCCTGAATAACCCCCACAACATCATGAATTTGTCTGCCACGCAAGAATCCAAACTGTTCATCAGAGATATAACCACCCAAAACCTTCCTGATTCGAGTAGATATAATATTACTGATGACCTTATAAATGCAATTACACAGGGAAATAGGCCTAAAATCATCAAAAGTTTTAGGTTGATTAGTCTTGGGAATCAAATCAATAAAAATAGTACTAAACACCGGAGGGATTTTACCCATTTTTCGAGAGACTTATTCAACAACCCTAAGAATATCCTCACCCAAGACATCAAAAAGAGACCTATAAACTTCAACAGGAATCCCATCAGGGCCAAGGCTCTTATCATTCTTGCTCAAGGAGAGTATAGAATAAATTTCTTGCAAGTTAACCTCTTTCATGAGATCCTCATTATCTTCCTCAGGAAATAGAAGAAGGAAATAACCCTGCACTCTTCATAATTTCAGGAAGATGCAGGTCCTTTTCTTCTTGAAACAATGTTTCAAAATGATGAACCCTTGCACATGCAATTGATTCAAAACCTTCAACCACCTTACCCTCATCGTCATTAATCTTCCATATGGAATTTATATCTTTCCTATCATTTGAATTTTTAAGGGAAAAAGGTGTATTATCATCCCCGCAAAGCAACCATAATGCCTTGCTTTTCTATATGGCCTCCTGTTCATACACACCTAAAATCTTCCTCTTCTTAGATTCCAATTCTACCAAAGAAAGTTTTTCACTATCTGATGCAAAGCGAACACCCAATTTATTAAAAGATTCAGCCAATAAAGACCCAATATCAACAAGATCCTTATGATCTTGTGCTTTTTTCTTAAGTGAGCAGTGTATAGAAACATATTTGATAGTATTAAGATTCAAAGAAAATTGAGAGGCAGGTGATAACACAGATCTCTCATCAAATACTTTCCAAGAATCTTTTAAAACTGATACCAAATCATCATTCACTAACCAAGAAGCATTGAACTTGAATGGGCTACGATGTCTGATATCATCATTCAAAATTTGCAAATAAATAGGATAGTGATCAGAATCACCTCCACATCCAACCCATTGTCTAAAATGGAAATTAGAATCCAGAAGATCAGCTGATATAAGCAAATGATCTAATCTCTTGCAGATATTAGGCTCCACCAACTCTGCGATTTGACCACGTTGGGAGAATAACAGTCGGAACAATATCAACCAAACAAAACCCATCCATTAATCTAGTGAAATAATTAGATAATGAGTCCACTCGCTTTTGCACCCCAAATTTCAGAAAACCCCACAGTGTAATTCAAATCCCCTCCAAAGAAAAGATTATTACAAAGTAAACAGTCCAACTTAAACAAATTGTTCTAGAATAATTCCCTATCTCCATAAGGACCATACATATTAATAAAGCATAAATCCAACTTGAGCTCCACAGAAAAGAGCTTAACAAATAGACCCAAGCACACAGCCCACGCCGCCGATTAGAGGAAATTTGGGGTCTAAAATGGGCATTATAAAAAATTGTGCCATGGATGAGCTCGATTGAGTTGAATTTTTAAACCAATAGAATTTCAATATCTTTGGTCAACCATTATGGTTGAGTTGGACACATAATGCTTATGTGTCATATTTTTATTTGACAATAGCTAACTCCATATCAACCTCACCTTGGTTAAGTTCTTGAAAGGATCACCTCGAAATAAGATAAATAAACTTTAACTAATAAATATAGAATATTTTATTTGATCACTACTTCCAACTCCTCTAAAACATAACCTTCTAATTAATTAAAATTGTAGTGGAAGCATTTTGAAATACTAAAAACATTTATTAATCAATTTTTTAAAAAGAAAACGAAATAATATTTAATTTTAAATAGACTTATCTTGAAATAATAAATAAAAGATATTTATTATTTGTAATATTATTAAATAATATTTAAAAGATAAATATATTTAATTATTACATCTAAAAATAAATAAAACATTTAAATACTAACAAAATAAAAATAAAAACTATTTTTAATGTTACTAAAATTATAATAAAATTTGATTTTACTTTTTTTCTCTCTTACCTACCTAGCCATTAAACCACAATTTTTTTTTATATTAATATAAAAAATAATATGAATATACATAGTTTGTTGTTTTTTATTTTATGTGATGTAATATTTTTTATATGAATTAATATAAAATTTATATTAAAAAATAACAGTGATTTTTTTTTTTGATACTATTATAATTATATTTTTCATTATAAATGAATATATTTGAGTTTTACATTTATTAAATATATAAAAAGTAGTGGTCTATTCATTTAAAAAAATAATTATAAAATTCAAGAGTTTCCTATCATTTATTATGTGTGCACAAGAATCTAAATATTTCATTAATATTTTTAATCAATATCTCTTAACTCTACATTAACTCAATATAGTTGTCAACTACCATTAATGAGACGATTTAGGTTGGCTTTCATTAGATTTAATCTGACATGGCATATTTGTAGTGTGATGTGGCTTTTTATTATTATTTTCCTTAGGAGGCCCATTTTAAACCCTAAATTTCCTCTAATATGATTTAACAGATGAAACTGTCGATGCTTCCAATCCAGTAATAAACCCCCCGACTTACCTTTTGCATCCATCGATACAAACTTCCAATGTTTAAACATGAATTCCAACTCACTAACCAAAATAGACCCATCACTCATAGTTTCTTGCAAAAATAAAATATCTAATGCCTGTTCTTCAATCAACCTCCGAACCACTAATTTTTAGGGATTACTAGCCAACCCATGACAAATTAGGGTCATCACAATCATCATGAAACAACTACAGGGGAATCCACTGCTCTAAGTTCCCCAGGACAGACCACCACATCAACAATCAAATTCAGGCTTAAAAAATCACCAACCAGAGAAGGAATCCCCGGTACCTAATCCTTGTCAAAATCCACCTTAAACACCTTCACACAATATCAAAGAAAATATCCCCTCCTATGCACAGTTTTAACAATAGGAGGAGATGCAAACCCTAACTTACCCAAAGCAAAATCAGATTTACTAGAAGATAAATCCGGCTCACAAACACCAAATTTTCAGATAGAGTAGAAGGTCCAACCCCTTCCAACAAAGAAGATACACATAGAGGCTTAAGAGAGTCCAAACAAACAAGCTCTGAACCAAAATCAGTCTTACGCTCACATAGACCAAAAATATCCACCAACCCATCACCCGTATCAAAACCCACAGACTCCTCAGAAATACTCCCCTCCTTCTTGACTTGCTAGACATCCTTGGTCTCAGGGACAGAGAAAAGTTTATTACTAAATGGCAAAGTGCACTCAGGAATCAAATGCCCATAGGCATGGCACCTATTGCACCGGAAAGGAAGACTCGTGTAATCAAGAGGCTGACATAACTCTGAACTCCCCCTTTTAATCAGTAAATCAACAACAAGTCCCTTTCTTAAATCCGTACTAAAACCTTTCCTAAACAGTAAACCCCCATCTCAAGAAATGAAGTATCAGTCTCCAAATGTGTCCCCAATGAATTCCCAACTAGCTTAAAAAAATCCACAGACCAGTACTCAAATGAAAGATTGGGCAATTTGACCCAAATGGGTAATAAATCATATCTTTTGCATCTAGGGTTGAATAGAGGCATCCATCACTTAAGCATCATACAAGCAGTGTTCCAATGCCAATCCCTGGCAATAATTGAAGCCACATCACCATCTTAACAGAATTTGAATGCAATCCATCCTCTTAGGAGCAAATAAACAACAGGACATATACTAACAAACTCCTCCCAAGTATGATTTACCCATATATTAACCCACACATCATTAACTTTTCATCCATTGAAATGACCAACCAGAGTAGTGTCATGCATCAAAAAAATATCATTGAGACCAATGTCTTCATCGATTGTAAATAATACCGGCTTGTCAAGTTTCCTAATGGTTTGTCTCGGGCGCTTCCTATGAAACCCAACTGCAGAAAGCGTTGAAACCTCCTTCGTATGGTGAAAAGTGAAATCCTTCAGTTCAGCGACCCCAACCTCATCTTGATTCTCAACATTAACAGGACTGGGAAGCGAAACACCATAAGATGGTGAAAATCCCAATTTGACATCAACACCTTTCTGTTCATCTCTAAAACTAGAGAACATGGGCTCAGAATGCAAAGAGACCTTCGCAAAACTCGAACGAGATAGAGAAAAATCATCTGCAGAAGACATAGGTTTATCCGCAACCATTTTCACTGGGCATTCCACACCAAGATTTGGCCCAACAGTATCCTTCACATTGTGACCGAGCGATAGCTTTAACATTGTTCTCTCACTGTTCACCATAATCTCCATACTAACCTCATCAGATGGAGAAACAAAACCCTGAAATGGTAAAAACCTGCCAATAAGATTTTCCCGAGGCGCATTAACTGCAGACTTGACCTTTGGAAAAATTCGAGCCAAATGTTTAATTTCCCGAAAAGACATAATCGCTGGTAACACTCTAGGGAAAATAATAACATGTCACACAGAAAGTGTGCCAGGGAAAACGTAATAAAAAAAGAGAATTATGAAAAAATATTAGCCTGACACGCCATTAATGATCCACTGTTGCATCCCTCTCTAATCTCCCTCTAAAATCCAATCAACTAATGAAAAAATATCCCTGATCAAAATTAAAAACTTAATTAACGTAATCTTCAACATAATCCATCTCCAGTGTTAACGTAATTCTTCAAAAATAACACTGAACCTTATCTTCTACACCCATCTTCTAAAAAAAATCAAATATCTCCCTTTTAGCTCTGATAAGAGTGACGATAGCACATGTATCATAATGACCGAGAATTGTTGTGGGAATACAACCTACCAAAAGGTCGTTGCAATCTTCCGTATTTTTACTAATCCTCCATTCGACCAGGTATTTCAGTTTCAAACTATCCATTTTGTTGGAAGTTAACTTTTCAATTAAAATGATCAAACATTTGAATCGCTTGGAGGCATGGGACACAAATCGCTTTAAGGTGTTATTCTTAATTAGTGATATTGAGTAGATATCATGCAAATAGTTTCATAAAGTGGTGAAAATTGCAATGGAAATTATTTGGAAAAATAAAATTGGTTTCTACTTAATCATAATAGATGGTCTGCAGGTTTCTTGTTTACTAAAATCGTTGGTATAGCAAACCTCCTCAAAACTTATCAGATGGATTCAAACAAAGATTCAATGTTATTAGTATTAAGATCATGATCTAACTATTGGCGTTTTCGTCTACATTTTGATGCATATGTGCTAATGATAGAAATTAATTTACATTTTCAGACCTAAAGTGTATCTTTTTTGTCTTTGTTTTTCGTTTTTTAATAATAGTTATCTTATTTACTTACTACAATGTATTTATAAAACAATTGCTTTTCATTATTATCTTGAGGAAGACGCCGTGCCTATTTTTTTATACCTACCAAAGATAAGTATATAACTATCATTTAGTTAAACAATAGTTTTGACTTTAATTAATTTATATACTTTTTCAAAACTTTTACATAACTTTTATAAAATTCATATATTAAATTAATAATTTAAAAATAAAATTATATTTTTTTTAACTTTTTAAAATCTATTTTTTCATTTTATGATTGGTTCATTTTAATGATTTAACTAATTTTCTTTAGTGTGGAAATGAAATTGTTAGATTAAAAAATATTTAAAAATATAAAAAATTAAAAATATATAACAATGGCAAGTATCTTGTTTATTAAAATAATAATAATGACTAATTTTAATAAATGTGACAATCACATCACAATGATTAACTATAACTATATCACTATATACAACTTATATATATATATATATATATTTGTTATAAAAATTTAGAACTAAATTCTAATAATATCAAGTTTCTTGTTTATTAAAATAGTCATAATGACTAATCTTGATAGATGTGAAAGTCACATCACACTGAATGAATATAACTATATCGCTATATAGAACTTTCATTTAGAAATATACCAGCATAGATCCAAATCCCAGGCTCTATCAAGCGTCGAGAGGGATCAAATCTTTGGAGGTGCAGACCTCTTCTTAAGTATTAACTATCAGCTTTAATGTGAATCAGACCAAAAGACACATTTTTTTATTTAAGGTACACAAATAATATTTTTATTATTAATATTTAATACTATTTATGGCTGCATATAATATTTTTTATTTTGTTAGGAAAAAACATTAAAACATCTCCCCCATACATAGTTTTAAAACCATGTGCAAGGCCCTCCTAAAATCATGGGTTGTTTAGGAGGCCTTGCACATGGTATTAAAACCATTTCCAACTACCACCTAAGCCATGTACAACAAAACCATGGGTTGTTTAGGAGGCCTTGCACATGGCTTTAAAACCATTTGTAAGGCCCTCCTAAACCATGTACAATAAAACCATGGGTTTTTAAGAGGCCTTGCACATGCTTTTAAAACCATGTGCATGACCAACATTTTTTTTGCGGATAATTCAATTTTTTATTTTTATTATTTTGTTAAGTAGAAACATTACAACATCTCCCCTATATTGTGTTGTTTTTCTCACGGACATTTTTTTATGGCAGATAATTAAATTATTTATTTATTTATTTATTTTTTTGTTAGGTAGGAACATTACAACATCTCACCCATATTAGATTGTTTTTGTGGCCGACATTTATTTTGGAAGATAATTAAAAGTTTTGTTTTTTATAGCCAACATCTATGTATAACGTTACGTAACGTTACAATGTTACAAGATCTCCCCCATACTGGGCTGTAGAGCGCCTCTCGGCGCAATAAAAACTTTAACATATTATTATATTTTTTTATATAATTTATTGAATAAAATTTTTAAACTAAAATTTTCAAATATTTATTTTGATATTTAATCAAGCTTTTTTTTCGCATTTCATAAATTAACTTATTTTTTTTAACAGAAACTAAGAAAGATTTATATTAAATAGGTTGTGCACAACCATTCATTACAAAATAAAAGTGGGAACAGAGAGTTCTTACAGTTCAAAATAGCTGGAAACAATACTGGTCCATGGATATGACCAATGAACTCCATAGAGAGAGTTTGCAAAACATCTAGTGCTTGGGGTAGTGTATAACTTTATAAACTGCCTGCAAAGTAAAAGACAATAAAGCATAAAAACCGTTTTGAAATAAGAACCGTTTAAAAATTGCCTATAGGCTTCATGGGCTGGACAATTGATTCCTCCTCCATGGGGTGCGCTGCAGCTATTGGGGTTTCGAAGGCCTTGCTACATTGGTTCATGTTAATTAGGCGCTAGAGGTCTTCTTAAAATATTTCCACCTTGCCCATATTTCCCTGAGGTTACTCTCATTGTTATCAATCCTTGCATCATGATTACTGATTTGCAGAGATGTGTAACTGACCACTTCCCCCATGGTCTTGACCTTTTGAACAATTTCCTTATTGTCCATTATGCCTATGGCCATCATTTCGTAAAGGCACTTGAGATTTTTCTTCACATCCATAATGCTAGCATTCTTGTTAGCCTGCAACATTCTACCTTGTACAGGAGAAATATCAATACGGGAGAAATTGCTATGGAGAGCTCGGACTGAACCTGCAACCACGTATGCCTGATTCTCAGGAGAGAGACCACTAATAATTTTCCTGAGAGTATTTAACTCCTGCAGGAGAGAGTCTCGGTCAATCTTGCTTCTATAGGATAATGTGCCAACTGCACCTTCTTTCCACCCTGAGCAGTGACAGCCCAAAATCGAGTTATTCTCAGCAATGGATGGTTGTGTGTCGATGAGGAGACTGGGACCGGAGTCTATGCTTGAAAACATCAGCGAAGTTCTGGAAAGGGTACTACAAGAGCAGGTGGAAAAGGCTGTGAGAGCCAGTCTTTTCTTCGCGAATGTCCTGGTGAGAGGGAGAGCTTGCCACGGGATTTCCTGCAACCAACCTTCATCTACGCTTGCTATGACATCCAAGAGGATGTGCTCCGGGGAAATCACATAATGGACAGAGCCGAGACCGAGAGAGAAATGAGGTTGTGAGCAGCTTCGAGGGGAAGACATAGTGGAAGGAGCGAAAAAGACCTGGAGCATGTGAAAGGAGGAGGCAATTAACCCAGGAAAGGTGAGCAATAAATCCTTCACAGTCCAAAGGGGAGGTGAGAGCTATGTTGAGTCCACGCGGTGGGAGGATGAAGAGTGGCAGGACAACACTTGAGGACTGAAGACCCTTCGGGAAGGAGCGCGAGATGGAAGCCAGCTGGGGGATGAGAGCACGAGGTGGTGGGGTGGGGCGCGATGGAGGGACAAGGGTGGATGTAGTGACTAAGGTTGGAGAGATAATGTGAAAAAAATAGGGGGATGTTGTTGAGAGCTTTGGGGAGTTCATTAGGCTCTTCTAGATTTGAAATGGGGGAAGACAACATGCCATGTGGGTAAAAACAAGATTCCCAGAAAACCATTAGGGGATAAATTTGAGGTAAGGAACTTGACCATGCAGGCTAAATTTCTCGTGAGGGAGGGAGGGCCCCATATTTTCCAAGGCATCCTCTGCTGAGTTATTTGTGCGAAGGATGTGAAAGAGCTCATAGGGATTAGACATGAGAGGAATGATTTTGTCGTGTAGGCGACAACATTTAATGGAGCCAGTGGTGTATCCATTTATCATCTTGAATATAACATGCCGAGAGTCCTCGAAGATCGTAGTCTTATGGAGGTCTTTGTTGGCTAATGATTGCAATCCGTGTAGGAGCACCAACCACTCAGCCTCGTTGTTGGTCCTATGTCCAAAACCCCAAGTGAAGGTTTGTTCAACATGTCCTCTGGGATCCAAGAGGATCCCCCCCGCACCTGCCACCCATTCATAAATTAACTTATTAATAAAATTAAAGATTGATTTTTTTTATATTTAAAAAAAAATATTTATTGGTTTATTCAAACAAATATGATGATTAATATTTTAATTAGTTGACATTATGATAAATATTAACCAAAGTTTAATCATTTATTTATCCTTTTTATTGCTAATAGAAAAAAATTATAATATGTTATTTTGCTAAAATTTTGTTAATAAAGAAATGCAAATTTTATAAAATCTCTATACAATTTTGATTTTTCTAAATGATAATGAGATTTTCTTATGACTTCTTATTTATTATCCAATTATTTTCATGTCAGACTTTAACTTTGACCTATATAACTATTAGATCAAAACATTTCTAAATTATTAGATTAAATTTAGATTATAAATAACTATTAAATTATAACAGTTTTAAATGATTAAATTAAACCTAGGTATGTAAAACTATTAAATTAAAATAATTTTAAACTATTAAACTAAACCATTTCTTAAGACATGTATAAATAGTTTTGCTGTTAATTTCACTTGTTTTGAAGAAATGTCTGTACTTTGAGAGATTTGATCTCTTTCATTGTTTAATAAATTTGGAATTAAGGTGGATTTACAATGTTTTCAATTGTAGTGTATTGAAGCTTTATACTTATCTTGAACTACACCATAATAAATACAACATATAAATATACTTATAGCCTAACCATGAAGGACTTAGAGAATTGCATAGTGAGAACTAATGGTTTTTGGACATCGAACTCCAACCAATTGAGCTACTCCTCAGGATTGTGTGATCATCATTCATTTATAGAATAATCTAATTTATCCATTCTAGAAAAAACTAAAATCAAGTGAGCAAACAATTTAGTTTATAATCATCAACTTACAAACATTGAAATCTATGGAATACAATGAGTTTATGTATTTGAGATTCTCAAAGACTACTTAAGTTTTTGTTTCTTTTTCAGGTTGGAGTTTAGATTTCATGTCACTTATTTCTACAAATTCTTAAGCACATAGACCCAACATAAGTTATCACCATATAGGCCTATCCACTTGGAGATGTTGGAATTGTGTGATCCAGATGGAAATCGATGGCCACCCACCTATTCCACTGGAATAAAACAATTGTTAATTTTGATAGTTTCCCAGTTATTTTTCTACGGTTTTTCAGGTCGAGAACTTTCAGTGTTGTTTTGAGGCCCTAAACGACGTTTTTTGGCATCCAATTTTGAAAATTTAAGATAGACCTTTTCTAACGGCTATCGAATGCCCAAATCAAAGATCATATGCAAAAGTTATGACCTCGAGAAGTTGAGTGTTTAACTACCACATTGGGGCCACAACCTTTATGACGATTAATCTTCTAGGGATATGTTTTGGAACTTGAGGGTTCTCACACTCATGATTATTATAAATAGGCCCATTTGGCCTCAGTTTGTATTTAGATTGACACATATGAGCATAGAAACCACATCTCTTCTCAGAGATGGTTACCACCATTCTAGTTGTTGTATTTATAGTATTTTCTATTTCGTCATTTAATAGAATATAGGTTTATTGTATCTCTATTTTCATTGCAATATGCTTGTGTTTATGATTCTATAGATGTTCTTTCGTTTTGTTCTCTTATAAATCCAAATCATTGCATGATTATTTGCTTCATGATTCCAATTCTATTAGCTTGCAATATGAAACTCATGTGAGTCATCTTTGTCTTTAATTTTAATTTTTTATGATCATGATATGTGATAATTGAAATCATGTAGTCTTTTTCGTCATGATTCCAATGCTATTAGCTTGTAATTTTATGCTCATATGACTATGTCTTTAATTTTTTTTCCCTTTCAATCGTGATCTTAGACCATCTAATTGATCATTTATTTGTTGCTCCACTACTAAATTCATTTATTACGTGAAATTATTTCCCCAGAATACTATATAATCATCTAATCAATTAGATGGTGAAACCCATGCCTAACACAAGCTATAAAAGTGAGACTTGTGTGACCTATTTTAGATTCTCACCATTTACACCTTTTTCTTCATGATTTCAATTCTATCAACTTGTTATTTAAATCCCTTATAACCCTTTATCTTTAATTTGTTATTTCATATGACAAAGGCCATCTAATTGATATTTATTTAGTCTCCTCACTATTAGATTCAATTACCTGATTTCCATATTTATTAATGATTTGACTCAGAAAAGTCCCCCTTAAGGCAGAGGAGATTCAACCTAAAGTAAAGAGAGGTTCTCCAATCAATAGAACTTCCAAGAGTTGACCAAGAGTTTCCCTAGAGGTTGTACTTGAAAATTTTAACTTATCTTGTGGAAGATCCATGAGGTAACAATCAATATTACATCTTATTTGATCAATAATGACTCGACTTCAAATAGGATGAAAGAATCAACCATAAAACTAGATAAGAGCATTCTATGAGTTCTAATCATTTACCACATACACAACACGATAAAATAAAAATATCATAGTACAATTATTTCTATACAATTATATCTAATCAATTGTTTGAAAGAATCAACCATAAAACTAGATAAGAGCATTCTATGAATTCTAAGCATTCATTGACCACATACACGACAAGATAAAATAAAAATGTCATAGTACAATTATTTCCATACAATTATATCTAATCAATTTTTTCAAAGAATCAACCATAAAACTAGATAAAAGCATTCTATGAATTCTAATCATTGACCACATACATTTTGATCAAAATATCATTGTACAATTATTTCCATACAATTATATCTAATCAATTGTTTCACAATATTGAGAAAATTGTTTTCATATAGCCTTTATCCACAAACATTGACATCAACATATGCTAATAAAAATAATCAATTTTTATACAATACAACCACGTAAATCAGTCCATGAAACAATTATCAAATTTATCCAAGGTGAGTGGAAACCGATTTGATATTTTATCACAATGTGTTAGTAATGATTCAAATATGGATAAGCAAAAATATATTGGCATGGAGGACGATTCAAGGTATTTTATAATTATTTTGAATTTATGGTGTAGGAAAATAAACTACATACAATCACATTAACTTTTGGCATATATAATTTTTTTGTTAGTTATGATTATGGGAGCTTCCAACTTTAAAAAAAATTATATATTTTTTTATTAGTATATTTTAATGATGAAAATTGTCAAAAATTATATATATAAATATAAAGTTAACTTAACCTTGAATTTTTTGATCGTAGAAATTGGTTTATACTAGTGTGCACAATTATGCCACCATGCCACCATTCAAAATACTAGTCTTCTATTAGTAAAAAATAAAATATGGAACTTGTTGGATTTATTTTTTTTGAATTCAGTGAGTTTGTACAA
Organism: Pseudotsuga menziesii; assembly: GCA_001517045.1. Lineage (NCBI taxonomy): Eukaryota > Viridiplantae > Streptophyta > Pinopsida > Pinales > Pinaceae > Pseudotsuga > Pseudotsuga menziesii. The sequence goes on along the minus strand of LPNX010650909.1, from coordinate 7,604 downwards.
ATATGTTTCTTTCACAAGCTATCAAAAGTTTGAATAAGATATAAAATCCATATCCTCTTTTTCTTTTTTATGTGGTAGTATAATAAGGTCTTGTTTGCAACACATCCAAAATCTAAAATATGATTTCAAATTATGAAATAATTTTGATGAAAATACTGGATCATTGTAAATTTATTGGAAATATGGAAAATTTGAAACAAAACCAAAAAATTTTGAAAATAACTTTTGGAGATGTATGATGACTGTAGTTATGTTCCTATATCATTCATTATTTACTTTGGTGATATTTCATATGGAAACAATGACGCACATGTTCAAATGAATAGGTAACACATGGAGTATTCTTCTTAGATATCCATATACTATTCTTAGTTCCTCGATGGAGTGGGTTGAACATGGGACCAATCCATGTTTGTATGACAGATCATTTTCATTGCTTCACATCATTGACTTCTATATTAAGAGAAAACCATTACATAGTTTTTCAATGGATTCTCTTGCTCTCCCCAACTTAGTGATAGAAATAAGGACACAACTACATAGTTTTTCAATGGATTCTCTTGATCTCCCCAACTTAGTGATACACATAAGGGTGATAGTATTATTATATACAAAGTTTACCTTTCATTCAAATTTTTTGAGCCTAGAGTACCATTTTCTCCCAAATTTCAACACTAATCGGATTTGTATATCAAGAGCAGTGATCACTTTATTCAAACCAGAACTAGGGTAAAGAAGACTCTAGTTACCTCGGAGCCAAAAGGCCCATATCACTTAACATAGAATTAGCTCCCATTATATTCACATTGAAACAAAATATTCTAATCCTTGTGAGCATCATATTTCCTAGATTTTGTCCTTCATCTTGAGGTAGAGGACCATATGTATTTAACTATGAGATTATCAAACAAGTCTTTTATCCCTCTATAGATTCACTTATTTCTCTCCAAAACGTCATGGCTTATGAGGACTATACATATTATACCCCTTCATTTGAGAGATGTTCGAACTTCACTAATTACTTACAAGAGGCCATTTCCTCAAAACGGCATGCACTAGTTTGGTTACCTCTTACTTTCAATCCTTTTAGACTAGTTGAACGGGATCCAAAGACCAACTTCCAATATGACATGATAAATAGGTCTATGAGGAATCATAGAACTACATATTTTCATGGTCTTATTCCCATCATGCATATCTATGCAAATTTTAATGTTAGAAGTGTTTTTCTAGAGAAACAAATTTCACTAAGTGAAACTCCGTTTTGAGATTCCTCATTATTCTCCATCTAGTTGCGTTGGCACTTCCTTATTATTTTATTATTATTTTTCCTTATTTTATGTTTGTTTTCCATTTTGATTTACTTTCACATTTCCCTTATCTTCTACAACACAACATGGGGGAGACATACACCGTAATCCCTCTCCCCTTCGCTAAGTTTTATCAAGGTTGACTCTTTTGCTACGACCATGGTTGTGTGGCTCGTTCCTTGAGATTTAGAAGCCACCATTGCGAGTCTTCTTTGTCTATAAGCGACAATGATGATTAGCGGCTAGATGATCATGACCTCAAACCCTACAATGCTATCACAACTTTGAATAAAGGAACACAAAACTGCTAATGGAATGAAACAACCATATTTTCTCTTTTTCATCTTTTTGAAAACCTCTTGTGTCATCTTCAAGACAAAAAGTCTTGAAATAGTCCAATAGAAAACCCAAATAATGGGTGAGTAACCACAGAACATAGGTTTTGTCTTAAAGAAATGTCTTAAAAGACAAAAAGTCAAATAGTCCAATAAAAAATCAAAATAGTGGGTGAGTAATGACAAAAAATGTGTTTTGTCTTACATAAATGTCTTAAAACAACTACACGTGTAGTATTGCCTCTTTTCTATTACAACCTACCTCCACCATTATCACATGAGTAGTATTACAATTTTGTTTTTTTCTATTACAACTGTAACACACCTAAAAATTGTAAATAAAAAAAATACATATATTACTTTTACAGTTAACCAGCAGAATACTATGGTTTTACTGTTGTTGGTTTTAATATCTTCATCTTGTTGGTTACAACAGGTTTGTTGAAGATTATGATAGCTAGTTCCTTCCAGAACCATTAGCCATGTTCACGCAGGTGATGTATTTTGGTTATTTGTTCAGTATTTATTTATCTTACTTTCAAGGCTTGGCCTTAACATAGTTACACTATGTATGTAAAGACCTTCCCCTAAGTGTGAGAGTCTTAGGGTTTGTCACAAGCGGTTCTCCATACGACGACCTCTTAATATGAATAAAAATGAGGGTTTTACCTACTTTCGCTTGCCATGGAACCACATATTTTTGACCTTAAATAAATTCTTCATGATCCTACATATGTTGGTTTGATGCATCTATTTACAGTCCTTTATGTGCATGAGTAGATACTATATTAGCTATGGTTTATAAAGAAAAATCCTATACTATGCATGTAGTATGGTTTTAATGTTTATTATGCTTGTAAAGTTTTATTCCTAGTCCTATGTTATGATTTAAAACCTTTCCAAATACCTTAGATTAACCCAGTGCTAAGGTATTAGCAATTATATAAACATATTTGATAACATACCAAGGATGGGTATGGGTCTAGCCATAACTCGCAATGGCATTGGTCCCCAGCCCGACCCTATGAAGGTTCTAGAAAGTACATATCATACAAACTTTATGGTATGGTTTCGATGCAAGGTTTGATAAACATGTTATAAGGTTGATAAATGATATGTGATATTCAAAAAGGATACAAGACATAGGTTAATGGTTGTCCATAAAAAAAAAATCCATGATTGGATTCACAATGATTTGTTTGTAATGATTTTGGCCATGCAATAAAGTTGTCCTCTGGTTGACATTTAAGCCTATCCTGGCTGCGAGTAGGCAGCGTAGCCAAGACCAAGAGGCAGTATGGGGTGTGATCCATTCCATACACCTGGATGGTGAGATTACTCAAGTTTGATAGGGTTTTTAAAATTGTTTACTCTGTCTGGGTTTTGAATTTGCGTTGTTTTACTTGTTGGAAGCCGGCCGAGGGCCAAGCTCTGTTCTCTATGATATTCAACTCAGTTTTCACAGGGTTAATGGTGTTTTATTTGGTTCCTCTATGGTAGCAATAGTTTCTCCCTCTACCCTGACAGGTTTCCAACCAAACTGGAGCTCTAAAAACTGACGAAATCTTCCAACGCCATAAACAATATTCCCCAAGTTAAGTGTGACTGAACCTCTGTCTGCAACTTAAAAAGGTTTATTCTGTAGTTTAGTTTCTTTAACTTACTGATAGGTTTTGGTTTCTGTAGGCTGTGGAGGGATAAGCGTGCTCGGAGGAGCATACCCCTAGCCCTCATTTCCTAATGCCAAGGTAAGAGTTTCCAAACATCGTAAGTTCTTAATCTTGTTTTTAAATGATGAATGCAATGTGTACTAACCGTAACTGGTTTTACTTGCAGGTCTTGGCACTGGAGAGGAAGGCGATAGGGTCACCTTCTCCTAGGCTCACATTTCCAAACACCCGGGTAAGATCCACTCAACTTTGGTTCAAACTGATTTCGTTTACATTTTCTTTTAAATTTCCAAAGTCCTTATTGACCTAACTAGTTGGTGGTTGCAGGTCTCCTTGGGCAGAAGTCTTGAGGGCTTCTTGGTAGCTGCAATGATTAATATAAGTGGTTTCTATTATTGGTTTAAACTAGTCCAAGGTTGCATTGAAAACCCTTTCTAGGTTGTGTTGGCTTATATCCATTACTAGGCACTGTAATATTATGAAATATTTTAGTTTTGCTTAAAACCTGGTAGGGTTTGGGGTGCCTTTGACAGGTCTTATTCCCATACAACTTATAATAAAGTTGTTATAATTTTAAATCCATCATCGATGGACTTATAGCCACTTTGTATAAATTATTTGATATAATCTTTTGATGTTTTTTAAGAATCGTAAGCCAACATTCGCTAGGTATTAACCCAATGACATTTTGTATCTCTCTGTGTATTTATTTATGTGGCTACGTTTAAATGATTTGTTTCCATCGTGGATGGTCTTACGGCCATGGAAGAATGCGTTTCCTTTGTTTTACAATCTCTGTATAAATATAATGCATGCTATGATAAAGTTTGCGATGGTCGATATTGGATAGGATTATGGCCATCTTATGTGATTTTAATCTGTGCTATGATATAGGTTGTGATGGTAGATATTGGATAGGATTATGGCCATCTTATGTGATTTTAATCTTCAATACACATGATCATTTATATTTGTGAATCTGAAAGTGTGTATACTAGTTTTTATGTGTTTTAAGTAAAATATTATTATGAGACTCGATCCCACGATCTCTGTAAGTAATGAGATCTAGCATATATTTGATCAAGGAACTACCTTTGTACACTAGGGTAGAGTATTATATGGATTGCAACAATACTTATGCGTGCTTTGAAAATTTTAATAGAATGTTGTTATAATACCTTATTTCTATATGTTTTAAGGTAGCCACGATGTGTACTATGATACTGATTTTACTGTCGTGATATTAGACGTGATATCTAGTTCATCAATCAGTGGTAGATTTGATTTAGATTATTTATTTGTTACCTACATCCTGCTAGTTGATGTTAATAGTATCCTCGATCCATGAATTGATTCCCTTCGATGATTTCAAGGTTGTATTACTTTAGATTGATGAATAAAATTATCATAGAACTGTGGAATAAATATTTCAAGGAGATTTGAACCACGATCTCGGTAGTGAAATGAGAGTATGTTTTTATCCATCCAACCTTTGACTGTTTATAATTGATTAAATATTCGAAGGGATTCGATCATGTGACCCTTTCAATACTATTTGATATGTAGGGAATGGTTTGATTTACTTTGGGGTTTATTTTACTGTAAAAGTGGATAGATCTTAATACTGGTAACATTTTCCTTGATTTCATTGTCTTTGTACATGATTTGATAATCGTATATCTATACTTTGCTAAGTTAGTTATAGGATCTGTATAGTTTGATTAAGGCATTTCTATTTTATTACTTACAATAGTAACATTCCTAAAGAAATATGATTCGATTTTAATACTCTAAATTAAATCTTATGAGGTATAGTGCATTTATTATTATTTTAATGAATTGTGTGTGTAATTATACTAAATACTACAGATCTATGTAATAGTACATTGAAATATGATTTTGTGTAAAAAATTTGGATAAATACTATGAAATTGGATTCCATTAGCTTATAATGAATAATGTAGATTAAAAAAATATTTAGAAAAATGATGCAAATAAGAGCTTTATAGTCGAATATAGGATTATCTTATACAGATTACGAACATATGATTTCATTCCATTAGGTACATGAAACAAGCATAACATCAGTAATCTAAATGAAACAATTAAAGTTTACATTAACCTATTGCATATCTAGGATTGAAAACATATTCTATAACATTTAAAATATAAAGTATGAACTTGGCACCAACGCTGGGAAAACAAAAGTGGAGAAGATATTCCTCCCAACCAAACTCCCAGAGCAACCAAGTTACTTTCTCCAAAACCCTCGATCCTGTTCACTTAACCATAGGAGCAAAACATTTCAATGCGACATGTCTTGCATTTCACATATGTTAATCCTTGTTTAATGCTCGCCTCATGTTGCTTATGGACATACTAATTTATAGTACTTTGCATATGACTTGGTCATTTATGAGCCTCCTTCTCTTTAGCACTCAAATAGGAGTTGTGACTTGATTTTTGGGGATGATGCCTCCTACATCCTGAGTTCTTACTTAGTGGTTTTTTCCACTTGTCTTTTTCCTCTTGTGGGCCAGCAAACATTGTTCAACAACTATATCCACTTTTGTCCCCCTTCAACATATTTTATTAAATGAAAATGTTTTTATTACAAAATGTTTTATTCTTGACTTTTCTGTCAAAAATAATAAAACAATCAATAAAGTATTTTCCACCAAAATTATAATAATTATTAATTAAATGAGTTTGACATACACCTCCCATTAGAAGATAACATCGTCCTTGGTATTATAACCTTTTTTCATTCTTCCATTACATCTTCTTGGAACAAGTATAGATATGCCTCTCGCATATTAATTTCAAGCTCCCAAGTAGCTTCTTCCAGACTAAGATGCTTCCATTGCACCTTGACTTGTCTGATGGTACGGTTCAGAGCATAAAAGTTCTCTCCTATCGAGAATGCGCTCTGGTCCCACCTGAAACTCTCCTTCGGGTTCCACCTGGATTACATTTCAATCAATAACATAAGAAACATAATCAACATATATTTTCAATATAGAAATGTGAAACACATTGTGTGCTTTAATATTTGGTGGTAGGGCTAAATGGTATGCGACCAACCCTCCTTTAGCTAAAATTTCAAATGGCCTACAATACCTGTGTCACATAGCCCAATTTTGTAAAATTATGTAATTTGTTTTATTATTTTCTGAAAACATTATGTTAAACTTAAATCCTAAGTAGGGATTGATGACTCAGCAGAGTCAACAGTTATGGAGTGTAATTGAGAATATTTTATTAATAAAAAAATAAATTATGGAGACAACAGCATGGGAGAGCTGTTAAAAGAGGTTACTGGTCAAACTGGGTGTTGGAACTAGGTGGAGAGGCAAAGGAGAAGTGGCAGCATCCTCAAGCACTTCCTAAGTTGCAGGTGGCAAATTCCCTATAATTGGGGTCATGATTCCCCAAGAAAGTGGAATGTGAGCAGGTGGCTCATTAAATGACAGTTAACCCAATTAAGACCTAGGCAATCTTTAAAAGTACTCAATGAAGAGAGCTGAGGCTGCTCAGTTATTTTTATTCCAGAAAGAATTCATTCAGCTGAATGTATTCAGGAATTTCATTTGAGGAAATAGGGAAAGATATTCAGGAAGTGTTTTGAGTGAGTGTTTGCAGTAACTTGAAGTTGAGTATAGCTATTTGAGCTAGGGAAACTGACTAAAGGATCAGAGTTGATACTGATTTGAGGGCTGTATCTATTTTGCTGCACCTAGTTCCAAGCCAGGGAGATAGAGCAAGCTCGGGGGTCCTGAGAAGTCGCTGTCTGAGCGCTCTCCAGGAATTGGTAGGGAGGAACGGCCTCCCAGTGCTATTGTTGTCCACAGCATTAAACAGGTTCTTATTTATTTCTTTATGTTTTTCTGAGTGCAAATGGATGAATGTTATAAGTATTTATGTTTCTGTAATCAAATGGTATCTGTAAATTAGTCTTTAGAATGTTAGTAGAAAGTTTTGTTAGTAACACCGTGTTTTTCCACATCTGGTGTTACCAGATAGTACTCTAGCACGGTGATTCAGTCTCAGAAACATTACTTTTCTGGACTGAGTTTTCCTAACTAATTATCTCTGTTATCCACCAGTGCCTCTTATTTGATTAGTTTACTACATTCTGTAATTTATTTTGACTGATACTGATCTTAAAAGAATACATAACTTAGCCACAGGTTCATTTATTTGTTACACATTTCATTCCTGGTTTTCAAATAATTTCTTTGCATGGAAAACAACTCAAAACATGATCTAGATACAGAATTAAGATTTAC
>LPNX010650884.1:0-10633 GCA_001517045.1 Pseudotsuga menziesii | reverse complement strand
TATTTGATTGATTCGAGCCCTACGCATAGTTAGGGGCCATTTATGGGTAATTATGCGTAAATGAAGGATAATTAGGGGTTAGTTGGTGATAATTTAGGGGTAATATGTTGTCAATTATGGGTAATTAAGGGTTATTTAGGGGTAATTATTGGGTAATTAGTAGTAATTGTGGGTTAAGAAGGGGTTAATTATGGAATAATAAGGGGTTAATTAGTGGTAATTAGGGGTCCAAATATGACGTTAGTCCAAGCAATTGCAGTATTTTGTACTTTTAACATGTGATACCTTGTGGATTTGTTGTCGTCACCCCATTGGTCACTTTGGACTCCACATTACCATTATGCTTGGTCTTTGACTTACTATGGGTATGCTTGAAGGGTCATGTAAGGATGGAATATTTGAACCTAACTTAGGAGGAAGGGTATCACAAATATTGAAATGGACACCATAACCTTGTTGTAGGCCAATAATTCCATATGCAAAGGCTCATTTTATGGCATGGGGCCCACACATAGTCCATGAGTCCTAAAGGAAAAACATTATGGCTTCAAACTATCTATTTTAACCTTGGACCATGTCTAAATTTATTATAACCATCCTTAATGTACTAAACTCTAAATGGACATCATATCTTGATCACATGACAATGAGTCCCTTTATAGGACCTTTTGTGGTGTCTAAGGGATACAATGATGTCTCATGAGCCCCATAGAGAAACATTATGGTATAATACCCTACATTTTTGCATTGAACTGCATCACGAGCACCAAGAACCATGTCTAGTGCTCTAATTAACTTCAAAAGTAGCACCATATCCCACTTCCAAGCCAAATATTCCCTATGGAGGGATAATATGGTGGGTTGGGACCACACACATGTTACATCATATCTCCATAGTAAAATGCTACAATGTAAAGTACTATATTTTTCATTATACCATGGAATGGCCCTTAAGTTCCATCCCTAATGTACCCCTCCTCAATTTGTTTGCCATATCTCACATGTAGGCGAGGGATACCCTACACAACCCCTATGTAATGATGTGTGCTACTATGCAAAGAACATGAGCACCATAGGAAAATGTTCTATCCCAACAACATGGGTTTTGTTATCAAATGAAGGATTAGTGACTAATAAGATTCCATAATGTCATGAATCTCAAAATAGCCACCATATCCCTATGATAGGAAAAAGGTGGACTAAGGCCTCATGGATGGCCTATGTAGAACCCAAAATCTGCATGTTATAGACTAAAACTTTGGATCTACACCATGTAACATGAATTGGGTCATGAGAACCATCCTTGGATTTCCAAATGTGATATAACCATTGCCCCCAAAAGTCCAAATTATATTGACTTTCAAGGGAGGTTTTTTTAAAATCAACTTAAAAAGGACCTTTAGGGGGTGTCAAGTCAACCCCCCCGCAAAAAAAGAAAAAATTCATGACAAATGGACTTTTGAGGGCGGTTTTATCACAACCGCCCCCACAAGTCCAAATTCCTATAAATTTTGTTGCTACTTTAAAACAACCACCCCCAAAATCCCAATTATCATGCCATTTGGGGGTGACATTAAAACAACTGCCCCCAAAAGTCAAATTATTATCACTTTTGGGGGTAGATTTGAACGAACTTCCACCAATAGTTCATTTATCATTACTTTTGGGGGGGTTTAAAAATGGCCTAGCAAATAACCTTTAGGGGGGTGTTCCCAAACCCTCCCCCCCCAAATCCCAACAGGAATTTTGGGGCGGGGGTTAAGAACTGCCCCCAAAAGTCTCAAGAATTGGACTTTTGGGGTTTTTTTTAAAAAACCGCCCCCAAAAGTTCAATTCTCATGACTTTTGGGAGGGACTTTTAAGAATTTCCCCCAAAATTTCAATTCTCGTGACTTTTTTTTTAGGGGGGGAGTGGGGGGGTTAAGAACTGCCCCCAATGGCCTAAAAAAACTTTTACCAAGTGGGGGTTAGAAAAATCGCCTTGAAAATGTCTTTAGGGGGGGTCTTTAAAAAAACCCCTCCAAAAGTCACGAGAGTTAAAATTTTCGGCGTGGTTTTAAAACAACTGTCCTGAAAAGTCTAATTCTCATTACTTGTGGGGGAGGTGTTATAACAACTCCCCCAAAATTCGAATTCTCATGACTTTTGGGGAGGGGGTTTAAAACAACCACCCCTAAAAGTTTAATTCGCGTGAGTTTTTTGGGGGGGTTTCTAAAAACCGCCCCAATAAGTCTAATTCTCATGACTTTTCGGGGAGGTTTTGTTGATGTATATGTAACTTCGGAATGTATTCATCTATGTATCTTATGTATTGTAACCCGATGTTTATTCTCGGATATTTCTATTATGTATTTGAGTCATGTTGCCTTGCCCCGATGTTCCGATCGGGAGGATCAATAATGTAAACAAGTCATGTCAAGTCATTGTTAAAGTCCCCACAGTTTCGGGGCACTAGGGTTATTATACACTCATAGAGATGTAGGCTCTAGTAAGTAATTGTTAAGTTGGGCCGACATGATTGAGTGCACTTCAAGTGAACAGAAGAATATAAATAGAGAGTGAGACTCTCTATTTATCACACACACCATTCACTCACTCAACTGTGGCGCACTAGTGAAGAAGGAAATACTGGGACTAGACAGAAGAAGAAGACTACTGTTGTTTTGGGAGATATCTTACTGTTTTGGTGTTGATTCTATCTCTAAACAAGTTGTGGGGTTTTCTCCTTTATGGTTTCCCCAAGGAAAACTCTTTGTGTCTCTTGTCTCTTGTGATGTGCTTATGTTTTATTGCTGTGCTTGTTATTCTCTCAGTGAAAAGATCCTAAGATCATAATGCTAACTTATATGTTAAAAAACTAACATGGAATCAGAGCTAACCTGAGAAGAAGACACTATGCAGCTGCGGGAACTAGGGATTCCTATTTTATGGACCTTCCTCCACATATTTTCAACAAAAGTAAGGTGGAACAACTCTCCTCCTTAGGGCGCATATTTCTGTCGAAGCGGAATTTGATTCCGAGCATTTTCAGTCTTCGATGCGGAAATTAGGGATTTCTACAGAAGAAGAATTTTTGAGTGAGACCAGCATATGATTTTTCTCCTCATCAAAACCGAATTTTAGAGACCTGGATCAAGAAATTTGGCTGGGTGAAACTCCAGGAAAGTCAAACCCTAGTTTGACCCCGAGCTTCAAAAACCCTAAATACTAAAACTGATAAGTTTTGGTACAGTCGCTATATTCTGAGGTTGTTGAAGTCTCAGAAGCTGAAAATTGTAGGGACCGAATATACAATCCTGAAGAACACTGTGTCCAAAATTAAGCCTCAGATTCACTATATTCCAGGAGATATGATCTCTCCAAGTTAGGGTTCCAGCCTCTTCCAGAATTCATCCCTAAAACATGACACCTGGGGAGAATTGAAATATCCTGGGCTACAGAGGTCCAAATGGAATTTCTGAAGATGTTCCAAAAAGGGAAGAACTTTAATTTCGGTGGTCCAAATATCAGACTCAGAGGATGAACCAGTGACACGTGGCATGTCATACAACTTCGCTATTCTGAACAGTCCTGTAACAGGTCACCTTGGGAAAATGATAATAAATCCCAAATGGTGAAACCAATTCTGCTAAAACCTATTGTGTTGGATCAGGGACATGCGAGGTTACCTTAGTGAGAAATTTTAGACATAGAGGAGTAGTAATTTCAGAGATACCATAGAAACAGTAACAGGCATTTCTGCAGAAGAAATTGGAAAATTAGGGCTTCCTGTCCCGGGAGCTTCCCTCCACTGTTTTCAGAAAAGGAGTACATTGGACAGCTCCATTTGAAGAGATCTATCTGTTTATCCAATCATATTTGAAAGATTTCAAGTTTTGAAAATTAGGGTTTCTGTGGCAAACCCTAGATCAGCCAGCTCCAGAACCAAGACGGACACCTCAAATCCATAAGATCTAATCCTTTGCTATTTTCATTTGAGGTTCTCATTTCAAAGTGATCTATCACAATAGCTTGATGATAAGCTTGGTGAAGTTGATAACTTCCAAGCAGAGAAGTATTTTATCTCTCTGAAGAAAATGGATTGGACACCTACATGAGTATAGAGGTTCCAGTTTCAGAGGGAGACAATGTTAGAAGCCTTTCACAAGAAGAACTTGGTCAAGGCCAAATAAGACATCATGCTCATGCTGTAGAGGATGATGAACCATCTAGAAAGAGATCCAGATATGAAAGTGAATATTCTTCAAGCGAGGATGAATATGTTTTGATATCAGCTCTCACAGGTAACATTACTCATGGAAGTGATGATTGGCTTATAGACAGTGGGGCTTCCAAACATATGACGGGATTCAAGGAATCCTTTATAAGGATGTCAGAACATGAATCACCTCACAAGGTGAAACTAGGAGATGAATACCAATATCCAATAAAAGGTAGTGGGGGGAATCTTCATACAAGCTAGACTCTGGTAAGTCTCTAACAATGAAAGAAGTATTGTTTGTTCTAGGACTCAAGAAGAACCTTCTCTCCATTTCAGCATTGATGCAAAAGGAATCTGGGTTGCATTCATAGATGGTCAAGTCATCATGTGGCCAAAAGGAAAGACTATCGATGATGCGGTAGTGATTAGAGAACAAGAAGGAGGCTTGTACAAATTGAAGGGCCATCCAGAAGAAGCCTTGATCCATGACACAGTAGAGCCAAATGAGCTTTGGCATAGAAGTCTTTTAACACACCGGTTTTGACCCCGTTGCATTAGATGTATATGATGATGTCTATATTGTAAATGATCATGGTGTGGAGCTAGAGGCCAAGGCCCCAGTATTGGTCGGTTATGCTATGTTTTGGATTTAAATTGTCACCGATGGCATATCGGGGCATGCGGCATATATTATGTTGGTCATCATGTAAATACGCATCTATAATTAATTAAATGAACCCGACCAGCTACAATCGCGGCAACTAAAATGAGAAAGGGGCATGATTTTCACAAGGATAGGGATGTGGGGGAATTTGTCAAACCTTGGCCAATGAGAGAAAAAATACCCATGTGTCTTCTTCCCTTTGTTTTATTCCAACCACTTTCATTAATAAAGGCTGCTGGTGGTTGAGGCAGTTATGATCTTTGGGAGTGGGGTGGCAGGACTGTCAGTCCTCACCCACACACACACTCCACCCACGGCGTTTGACTTCACAATGGCAAAGGAAAAACCTTCACGTGCTCCCCAATTGGGACCTCACGATTTTCCTGATCATTCCTCATGCACAGGCTCTTGGGGTTTGGTCTCATGCAGACATTTTTCTTGGCTCCATGAGTTTGCTAAACACCCACGCACTGCAATTTCGTGTCCTCCCTGTAGTTGTTCACCTTCACGCACTTCCAATTGTCTGCTCATTGTTTTCACGCACAGGAATTTTCCTGGTTTCACCCACACAGTTTTTCCTCTACGAATTTGAGAATGGTGTGGCTCTGTCCTTTGATCAGAGGCTGATTTGTGGGTTCTGCATTGTGATTGTTCACGCACCGGTCAGGATATTGTAAATTCGTCCCCAAGTGTGGTCTGCGTACATTTTTCCTCAGCGGCCTCTATTGTGAAAAATGGACTGATGTCTTCCCCGTGTATGTTGGTAATGTATGCTGATTACATTTCAGAACTGTTGTCCCCCCCCCCCCCCATGTTGTAAATTAATGCACTGATACGTTCAGTGGGACTGTATAATCGCTTGGGAGCCGTTTTTCCCTGTTTAAGCTGTGACAGCTAAATTAATTGCCTGAGTGCAATGGTTGGTCTTTGGACTGTGAGGAGAGTAGGGATGGGGGCTTAGTTTTACTTGATAAACCTGGTGGCTGGAAACCACACAGACAGGGCTAGAGGGCTGGCCTTCTTCTCCATCACCCCTGAATAGCACTGGAAGGGAATGCAGGGCCTGAGGGACTGTGTAGCAGATAAGGGACTGATTCCTTGTGTTGGGTGTGTTTGGGTGTCTTAAAGGTCAGGCTAGTTCTGGTGTAGGTGTTCTTGGCTCTGTAATGAGCTCACCAGCTTAGCAATTATCCTTTCCCAACTCCTGGATGGCCTGATAAACCCAACTGTGTTGGCTTGGCTGTGTTTTGTGTATCCTTGGCTATGTGTAAGCCTACTTGTTCCCTTATTCCTTGGAGAATCATGCCCAGCTCGGGGGTGGCAGCGCTGCTGATAGATTAAGGAGCACGCTGGCCTATGGTTGGGTGGAACGTTGCAATGGCGTAGCTGGTTGCGGAAGGAGTTCATCATAAGATAAGTGATCTTGTCTATTTTTACTTCTGCAACTATATTTACTGTTAATGGATGTGATGAACATGTTGAATGCTTGCTTGAATGTATGATGTTTCCGCTGTGTCTGATAGACAATTGCATCCATGCATGATTAAATGTTTGTGAGTGCATGTTCAAGTTCAATGCACATGTTTAAGCATTATGTTCCAGCATTTTTGTGCACGCACATGTTCATGGGGCTCTTAGCCCGCATGGTTAATACCATGGTGATCGTGTCCTCTTCGTCAGTCGGAGGCATGGGGACATGACAAGGCTTGCACATGTGCATTACGGAGCACTACCTATTGCAAGCAAAGCTGTTAGAGGTCTTCCATAATTTCAAGCTATTTGAAGGGAAGAACAAAAATCAGAATATGACCTAAAGAAACCAGTTGAAGAATGTGAAGATCTAGAATGCAGAGACCATGCAGTCATAAGAGTCTCTCAAATCAAGAACAACTTGAAGCAGAAGTGAAGAATGCAGAAGCAGTGATGGCCGAATGGCCTCCCAGGATCATGGGATTCATTCATGCGAGGAAGTGTGCCAGAAGGAAGTGATCACTTTCAGCAGACTTTGGGAAGAAGAAGAAGCTTGAATCGTAAGAAGAGAAGAGAAGATGGGAGCAATTGAAGGTCAAGATCTCGCCATCCAAAGAAGATCCCTCAAGCAATGAGGAATATGAAGAACTCAACTCTTGAAGAACTTATTATCCTCCTTATCATTTGGATAAGAAACGATGCTACCATGAATGAAGAAGACGATGAAGCTGAAGACTCAAGAAGGAGTCTACCCATGAAACAAATAAAGATAAGTATTCAATTGTCATTTCATGATATTGTTTTGTTATGCATTTGTTTATATTCCGTTGATGTATCATGCATGATAGGATGTTTACATTAACGACAGTATATTACTGATATGCATATGATGGATAAGTAGCTCATGGTGCTATACAAATTCTCCATTGCTACTTATCTAGAATAAAACCTCTTTGCTGACATATTGGATTAGTGCACAATCTCAATGTTGTCCTGGTAGAGATGGAAGGCATCTAGAAAGTTTCAGTGAGATATGGATGAATGTTGTATTGGCTAAAGAAGTTGCATGATCATATATTTATGCATAAGTATTTGCCAGTATGGATATTCCTTATGAAATGTTCTAACCATACAAATGCATTTGACTTGTAGGAAAGGTCGCATACATAATCACCTGCAAGCAAAGAAGAATGAGACTTGTTTTGAATAGAAAATGACGACAATTCAAAGACAAAGAATAATATGACGAGTGTAGTGACATCATTGATGTAGAACCTTCTAGCCACCAAGAAGAAAAGGAAGACCAGTTCAAGAAGAATGATGTCATGGCACAGTATCGAGACCTGAAGAGAAGTTCGTAATTCCATCATGTAGTAGATGGAAACATAGTGGGATACAAAGCAATATTCGTAGCACGAGGCTTCTCACAACAAGAAGGCCCAGACTACGAAGAGACATTTGCAGCCAGTAAGATTTTAAACACATACATGATGAGCCTGATGAAGATCTTAACCTTTGCTACAAGGTTGAAGATGAAGTTCTACACACTAGATGGATACATAGAATACTAGTAGCATAGGAAGCTACTTGTCACTCCGGTACAGAATGTTTCCATGCATAGAGTACAGAAGACAGAGGGAGTATGATGCTCCGCTTCAGAGGGAGTGACTATAGAATATCCTGAGGTTTGACATGGTACGACAGGATGGATAGATCGCCGACGACTCTAGGCTTTACTGAGAGTAAAGAGGATTCCAACCTTTGCTTCAAGGTTGAAGATGGAAGACCAGTGATACTCCTGTTATGTGTCGATGCACTATTTTATAGGCATGGAGGTGTGGACAAGGGAAGTATGTAGTAGAGATCCTGAATAGGTTCAGGATGATGGACTGCATGACCACACTTATGGCATCGAACCTGAAGTTGTTAAGTGATGCTTCATCAGAGACGGTTGATGCTACGATGTATCGATGATTGGGTCCTTGATGTACCTGAGACCAGATATTTGCTTTGCTATGAAGACATTTGAGACATGTTCACCTGATGGTTGCAAAGCATGCAGGGGTACAATTGATTATGGGCTCAAGTACGATGGAAATCAAAAGATTAACCTGGAGGGTTATGTTGATTCAGATTGGGCAAGTAGTGCCATCGACAAGAAGAGTACTTCAGGATGTTACTTCAGTATGGGATCAAGTGTGATCTCTTGGTTTAGCAAGAAACAATCCTGTGTGGCACTGAGTACAGCTGAAGCAGAGTATGTCGCAGCATGTTCAGCTAGCTGTGAGGCAGTATGGCTGCGGAAGCTACTGTCTGATTTATTTGATCTCCAAATGGATGCTACTTGTATACATTGTGACAATCTGAGTTGCATGAAGTTGTCAGATAATCTAGTGTTCCATGACAAGTCGAAGCATATCGAGATCAAGTACCACTATATCAGGGATATGGTGCAGAGAGGAGCAGTGGAGCTCCTGTATGTTGCGACGGAGGAACAGATAATCGATGTATTGATGAAGCCATTGGCTAGGCTGAAGTTCAAGTACTTTAGGGAGAAGCTTGGTGTTCTCCAGATATAGGTTCCCTCCAAGGAAAAGTGATGAGTCCCATAGCCATTATGTCATGGTGAGAGGATTGGTTCCTTCCATGTCAGATATGAGTGCTGAGATCCATAGCCATTCTGACGAGTAGGTCAGATATAAGGGTTGAGCCATTCTGTCATGGTGATAGGTTTTCTCCCTTCCATGACAGATATGAGTGCTGGCCATTCTGTCGAGTAGGACATATGTAAGGGCAATTGCCATTCTATGAATGGAGGCACCTGGTTAGTTACAAGGATCACTCAGTGTAGGACTAAGTAGCCATTCTGAAGTGACAGAGGGATGTGTTCCCACTTGATCAGATGTAAGGGCTAAACCATTCTGTCATGGCTAAAGGATTAAGTTCCTTCCATGTTAGATGTGAGTGTTGGCCATTCCGACGAGCAGGTCGGATATAAGTGTTGTGCCATTCCAACATGGTTAGAGGATTGGTTCCTTCCATGGTTGGATGTAAGAGTAGTGACATGGTGAGAGGATTGGTTTCTTCCATTGTGGATGCCACATCTGGTTTGAAAAAGGACCAGCTCTGTGATGCCTCATCTAGTTTGAAAAAGGACTAGCTCTGGGAAGACTCATCTAGTTTGAAAAAGGACTAGCTCTGTGTAGATGCCTCATCTAGTTTGAAAAAGGACTAGCTCTGGGAAGACTCATCTAGTTTGAAAAAGTACTGGCTCTGTGTAGATGCCTCATCTAGTTTGAAAAAGGACTAGCTCTGGGAAGACTCGTCTAGTTTGAAAAAGGACTGGCTCTATGTAGATGCCTCATCTAGTTTGAAAAAGGACTACGTCTGGGAAGACTCATCTAGTTTGAAAAAGGACTAGCTCTGTGTAGATGCCTCATCTAGTTTAAAAAAGGACTAGCTCTGGGAAGACTCATCTAGTTTGAAAAAGGACTAGCTCTGTGTGGCTGCCTCATCTGGTATGAAAAAGGACAAGCTCTGAGATGATACATCCAGTATGAAAAAGGACTGGCTCTGTAGAACTACCTGTGACGAGAAGAATCGTGAGATAGCACCAGGGATGATCTAGATCGAGTGATGATCGAGATCCAGTAATGATGATCCAGCAGTGATGATCGAGATCCAGTCCAGTGATGATGATCCAGTCCAAATAGAAATGTTAGAACTACACCAATTTATCATCACTATCAGAAAACTATCATTTGAAAGCCACCAATAACATTCAAACGCATTATTCAGATCCATATTCCAAGGCACCATATAGCTCAAAAGGTAAAATCAAGTATTTCATAGCACCATAGACTTGTTTTTACCAGTTGTTGTTATAGACTCTTTTGGATCAAGGATATCACTTGGAGGTCTCTTAAAATAACTCTTGGGAGCATTTTTCTGGAATCGCAAGCATCACCCAAAACCATTTAGCAACATATTAAACTAATAGGCAACTTCTGTTTGAATGAGATTGGGAAGCATATCTAAGACAACTTCCTTCTCCCTTCCAATAGATATCCATAAAACAATGCAATTAAAGAGTGAAGTTAATACATGATAATCCAAACAACAAATAATTAAAGAACTCGATACTTGGATACTAATTTGTAGTTAATGTCCATAGATATAGTTTTACATTTCTCGCAATAACCAATTGTGATTGCACTAATTGGTTGAGATTTTATTGTTTAAAAGGAAAATATTATACAAAGTATATAGAAATGACAATCAAAATTGAAAATGAAAAG